>APFE031213095.1:15045-41974 GCA_000404065.3 Pinus taeda | reverse complement strand
TCGGTTTCTGCAGCTAATGGATCTCTGCTACCCACCGCGCTGCACGCTTTCTCCGTCTCAGACGAGCCATTCTCCAGCTGCGGAACACAGCTCCCCGTTCATTCCACAGAACCCAAATCCTGGAATGCTCTTAAAGTTCTACTGCCTGTAAAGGGGTTCCAAGATTTCCGCCGGTTCATAGTCTCATTGCCAGCGAAGCTCGGAGTCTTGAAGAAGGAAGACACAATCAACTTCAGCGCAGAAGGTATTGAAGGCTCCACACTCCATCCTGGCACTCGAATCACTGAATGTGCAAGGGAAGGGGAACATTTTACGATGAAAGATTTCAGTGGTATCCAAGCAGAGGGACTCAAAGTCACAGATCTGCTCAATGGGGTCACAGATATGCAGTTATTACAGATCTGCATTCATCGAATCCCCAAGATCCGACGTCAAGATACCGACCCTGCGGCAAGGTCAATAGCGTTCTGTCCTCTTTATTCTTTTTCTCCCCATTTATTCCAAGCTGTGTTTGCAGGGTCAAGGTTCAGTTCTGAATCAGGCGTCCAGACCATGGATGGCTATCAGCTCCTCAAATCTGCAATCAAACCATCAGATCAGAAGCCCAGTAGATCTTGGTGCCTAAAAAAAACCCAGATCTTTGGGCAAGCTATCATCAGGGGGGCAGGGTCAAATAAGCTCAACTCTGAAGCAGCTCTCTCCCATGATCCAGCCAGATCTGCCTGAAGAATCCCCTGCATTTCAGATCCAAGTCAATCTTTTAGGGCAAACGACAATGTTATGGGTGCATGCAGCAGATCTTGTGCAGGATCTTCTGAAAAAACTTGAATGCAGGTTGGGGATTCCATCCTCTTGCCTTAGAATACTATACAAGGGTAAGCAACTTATGCAGCCCCTTTCTCTCTCCTTTTACAGCATTCAAAAGGACGCCTCCATTGGGGTTTATTTCCGTTTAAGAGGTGGTTCCTTCGGGCAAACCTCCTCTGCCCCACCTTTCTCTTACAAAGATGCAGCACGCAAAAACAATGCACAAACTCATGCTTCTTCTTCGGCAACCCAGCCAAATGGCGTTCCAAAGTCGTTTCTGGTGGACAAAACAGAGGAAATTCCCTCCATTAGCTTCTCTAATCCTAGGGTTGAAAACCGGTACCAGATTTTTGCAGAATCAACACTCATATGCAGATTTAACAGGCTGTGGCCTCGCACAGCAAATCTTTATCACTGGGTACATTCCTCTTGGACTAAAAAATGCAAAATCTTCCTATGTTCAAAAGGTTTCTTCCTGGTGGTTTTTGACTCAAACGAAGACTACCAGAAAGCGTTAATGGGAGGCCCTTGGTTCTGGGGTTCGCCTGGGCTTTTTCTTACCCCCTGGTTTCCTGATTTCAACCCTTCTACAGCAGTGATCTCCAAGCTTCCCATATGGGTCAGGCTCCCGAATCTTCCGGCTCATTTTTGGTATTTCTCTATCTTCTTAGCCATTGGGAATACTTTAGGACGATACCTGGCTACATATACCTCAAGAAGGGACAACAGTCTCTTCACTTATGGCAGACTATGTGCAGAAATAGACATCAGCAAAGGATTGCCGGATCAGATTAACCTCAAGTTTGGAGATTTCCACTGGACTCAGTCACTGGATTACGAGAATACAGCCTTCCGTTGTCGCCATTGTCATCAAACAAAGCACCTTCAGAGTACATGTTCGCAGGTTAAAGATAAAAAGAAGAATCTGAACCGTAAGCCCAAATCCAAAAGGTGGAATCCATTTGAGCCTCCTCGACCATTGGATGACTTATACTTATTGACCTCGGAGGAGGAGGACTCTGAGGCAGATGTGCAGGTTGATGAGGAAATTGACGCTGATATGCAGAATGAGGAAATTCCGAGGGATGCTCCCTCAGCTATTCTGGACATTCCCTCTAACCCTCAGATTTCCCAGAAGCGCTCTCATCTCTCTTCGTCCTCAGACTTTGAGAAGGATGCTCAGCCGTCAGATCAGAATAATCTACAACTTGTCACGATTCAGCCAAGCTCCACTGGGTGGACAAAAGTAAGCAAGAAAAAAGGAAAAAAATGTCGTTTTGTAGAAAACAACCCTTCGAGGTAGCTTCTCTTCTCAGTTTTTTCAGATGTAATCCTATGCTCTCTACAGCCATTCCCTGGTATCTCTCTTTGGAACGAGGTTGAGTTCCCATCACCTCCGGTTCCCCTGCTTCTCTGCTCTGCCTATTTCCAGGCTTGATTGTACTATACTTTTTCCTTTCTTAATAGATTTACTCTTTACTCAGAAAAAAAATTAAAAATAAATAAATAAATAAATAAAAAATTAAGGGTATTTCATAATCAATTATTTTTATATACTTTTACGACAATATTTAATGATTTATAACTCAATGTTTAACATGTTTAGTAAATTATAATTAGCAATTGCATCACATGTTGCAAAGGAAACACTCTAGAAAAGAGTAGCATAGAAAATTGAAGTACAAATTTTATACAATTTTATTTATTTACAGAGTTTCTCAAAAAACTTTGAAAGGGAACAAAAACAAAGATTCTCTAGGATGCAATTCTTTACAACTTTTAAGATAATCAGTTTTGCATTCCTATTCCCAATCTTGAGTTTTTTTCCATGGATTTGTTGGATAATACCACAGAGTGTCACCACACACAAAATAGGTTTATGTCTTCACAGTTTGGGTATAGGGGCTATAATGCTTGAATGGTTCTCTTGCTAATATGGTTACGTTTGAATTAAGTTATAGAGAAATTTTCCTTGTTAACCTAAATATTTTACTAAAACTACCCTTTGCTACTATAGATTTTTCTCTTGGAAGCAAAAGTTCTTATTTTGGCATTCAATTTTTGAAGTTGGTTTCTTCCATTTAAGAGTTTGTTAAAAATAACAACTCCGTAAGTTAGAGGTTTGGCAGTCTCCAAAGTATGGAGTCTGGAAACTAGAGACAAGTGAATGTTTCTGGGTATATGTTCTTTTCGGAAATTAACTCTAGTACAAAAACATTTACACTGTCCTCCATCCCAGCCAACAATGCAGATTGATCTTGCAGTCAGATCTCATAGACTTTTAGGGACATTCAAATCTTAATGTAATTTTTTAGACATTAACTGTGAAGCTGACAAACTAAATCACATATTTTGAGAGTCTTAGCTCCACAAACTAAATCACAGGTTCTGAAAGGACCTTTTTCTGTTGTCTATATGGTTAGGACTTCATAACAAATAACAAATTAGAGACAGAGTATGACCTAAATGAGATCGAGATGCAGTTGCTCCTTCCTCCAAGAGTTGACATCTAATATGGCAGTGGAAGTGATAGGCAAGAAACTACTAGGAAATGAATAAAGTTTAGATAACATTCATTGCCAAAGCATGCACAGATCGTAACCCTCATGCATTTCACTACTTGGTTCTCTAAGTTGGTCAATCAATAATTTTAGTCCTTAGATGTTTAATAAAAGCATCTTTAAGTAAACTGAGGTTCTGCTAAGCTTTCCCACCAACCTAAACATAATTAAGTGTTATGTCTCATTATTGTTAACAATTTCAATTGCTAAAGCATATTTAAAAATGTAAATGTAGTTGGTTTCTATCATCAAGGAAATTCTTCCAAGCAACACGAAGCATTTGTCCTCGTCTGTGCAACCTTTATACGCGAACACGGTTGTACAAAGAAAATTGACAGGGTGTTAATTTATTAATTTACATTTTTGGAATAGAATGGGTTGTTGACATGTAAGATCAGTCACTACTACATATAGAGGGGTTTTAAGACAATATTTAAGACAAAATTTGAGTAAATTGTCTCAACTTGAGACCAAAAAAAAAAATTGTAAATTGTCTTAAATGTTGTCTTTAAGCAGGTGACTGAAATTGTTGTCTTAAAAGATTGTCTCTATAAAGACAATACAGAGCACAAGTATTATTGTCTCTTAAGAGATAATTCATTTAATTTTTAGTAAATTGTCTCAACTTGAGACAAAAAAAACTTGTAAATTGTCTCAAATATTGTCTTTAAGCGAGTGTCTCAAATTATTGTCTTAAAAGTTTCGCTATAAAGACAATATAGAGAAGAATTATTATTGTCTCTTAAAAGACAATTCATTGTTGTCTCTCAAGAGACTATAGCTATGATTAAAGATGTTGTCTCTCTAAAGACAAACACAAATTATCTTTAGAAAGAAAAATATGGAATGCAAATCTTTATGCTTCTTCATTAATTAATTTGTACTAAGGCACAATGGAATCGAACTACCAACCTCATGCTTGCAAGGCAGGTGCTCTTCCATTGAGCTAGCACCCTTTAAACAAATGTGTTATCTTGATAAAAAAATATCAAAATCAGCAAGCCAAAAATGTAAAAAATAACATAACATCATAATTCCTCAAGAGTCTCCAATGGATTCCACAATTAAACCTATGTATGATTTAAAGTAGGTTAAATCAATGCTATATTCTTGTTTTGAAATTCCAATCCGACATTTGGGCAATGGATGGGTTGTTGAATTGTGCAAAACTACATGACTCATCTGCAAAGCTTGATCGTAAACAAGCAAGGTAGAATACATTAGGGATATTTTATTTCTTATGTTCTCTACATCTAAGTTGCAAATATACTAGATGCAATATTCCGTTTGCATTTTTTGAGAATATTACAGAATGATCTATCAAATTTGTATAATATTATGAAATCTACAATAAACCTAAAAAGGACCCATAACAAGAAAAATACCTTAAAGCCCTTTTTGGAAGAAATTGGGTGCCAATTCTAATAAAACCTTCACACACCAAAAAAGATTAGAAGATTTAAATAAGTTCTTTTTCATGGTTGTGTCTCATAAACTACACTTGATTAGACAACAACATCAAGAGGAATAATGTCTTAAAGCGGATTGGATATGAATCAAAGAATCCATGTTATAAAAACAATCATGTATGTGGTAGGTCCCAAGTGGTTGAATATAAGTTTAACTTGGATAGTAAGAAAAACTCATTAATTAAAGCAAGAAATCTCCAAGAATAATGTCTTAAAGCAGATTGGATATGAATAAAGAATCCATGTTGTTAGAAAAACAATCATGTATGCCGTATCTCAAAATTGAGAAAATCAAGTTTTATTCAAGTATATCCATTTAATAAATACATTAGCTTACATTATATGTGGTTTATTTACCACATGTCATCTATGTAACCAAAGTATCTTACCTGCACTTATTTATAGACACAAACATTCCGGTACACTAACTGTGTGGAAACACATGAAAACTTTTCTTAAATGTTTTTCAGCCAATTGCAATAAAAAAAGTCATATATATATATATATTCCAAAAAAAGATCGATTGTGGTTGTGCAGTGTACCCTACAATTGGGAAGCTAAAAGAAAGAATGAATGATAGAAATTTTAGAAAACACAAACAATAATTTCCATACTGTAAAAATATTGCTTCCATACAGTAAATGCAATTTTAAGAATATCTAAAAATTTTAAAAATATACAAAATATTTCCATGCTTCCTAACATTTTCAAAAGTGTCATTTCAAAAAGTCGTTGTTGTTTCTGAAACCCATAACATTTCATTGTTCCAGGTGACACCACAGGACAACTATTCATGAGAAAGACGGTGATGATGTACCTCACAATGGCCATAATAGATACTTTTACAACTTTGTTTTAAAAGTCTTCTGTTTTCTTCCATTGTTTTATTGCACTATTATAATTGCCTCTCTGATAATGATTACAGGTACACCTACAGTTAATCAATTATTTTATATGTTTGGTAGAAAACCACCCAACTTGAATGGGTGCATATCAAATAGTCAGAAAAATCCCCAACTCGTTAAAGAGTGTACCATCATTTGATATACGTCGAGGCAAGCTATATAAGATGCTCCCATATATTTGAGCTTTGTGGTTTCTTTCAAATTTCTACAATATGCCACTTGTAGTATTATCTACATTCTTGACCAACAGATACCAAAAATTTTTATTGATCTTACACTGACATAAAAATAGTTAGAATATCTTGAGTGGAATGAAAGAAAACATTTAAAATACTATTTATTTATGAGAAATTTGGTGACTAATATTAATTTTCAATCAGTTATTAGATAACAATGATGATATCACACAAAATGGACAAATACATGAGTATAAAAAGCCATAAACCAGACCTCCTCGCAACCAGATTCCTACATCACTTGAATAGCTCTATTTAGAAGTTCTATTGTTGCATGCAACAAACAAATGCAACCATGATTCTAAGTTGAAAATTCAAAAATTGAACTAGTAAGCAAAAAAGCGTTCATGAACATGATTTCTTATGATTTTAAAGTACATGAGATAGTAGTTACTCGAGTCATAACAAAAAGAGATATAAAATATTATGAAACTCCCAAGTCAAGAAAATAGACATAGTTACCAAATTCTTGCACAAGAGTTAACGTTTCTTTCACTTAACTGAAAACCAGTGTAAATTATTTGCAAGAAAGGCCATTGACTACTACGACTGTAAGTTGTACTTGTGAATGTACGTTGTAAATTTATGAAAAACATTGACTACCATGATCGTAACTTGTATCTATGAATGCACATTGTAAATTCAGGATTCACATTCACCATATTTTTCTTTCCCAATCTAAATGGGAAGATAAAAAGTTTGGAAAAATTGAATATCATAAAAAAGTTAAACTAGTAACTTCATAATTCAAAGTGGTTTTAATGAAAAATGAAGTCAACTACGGATTAGAAAGATGGCCATCATACATGAATACAATTAATTATAAATATTAATGAAAATTTAATGGCATTGAAGAATACAAAGTAAAGAACTCACCAATTCCTTTTCCTCCATAAGGTTTGATTACAATCAACATTGCTATATAGCCTTGAAATTTGTTCCTGCCTTATTCCATTTTAGAAACAATAAATTCCCACATAGTTTTCTTCATGAAAATCCTGAAGGTCATAGAAATACTATTAGTGCATTTCAAAGCAATGAAGTACATGGCCTTCTAAAAGATGAGAACTCAAGCAAGTTGATGGCACAAAAGTCTAAGACCAACAACAACAATGATTGACTTAAATATGATCCAATCAACTACTTTAAATATCAAATATTGATTGCATCAAATTGGTAAACACATAGAAACCCTAGACACTTAGTAAATACTAAAGACAAAATATAAACTAGCCATGTTTTAGAAAATTTAAATTTCCAAGACTTTGATGGAAAATAACTTATTGCAAAGAATTAAAAGTTAAGAAACTCATAGAGGGAAGTAGCACAGTGGGTTATCTTGAGTGGTTGGGTGTTATGATTTACAAGCAGAAGGTCTTAGGATCAAGTCCCCAAGTTGGCTACCTTTGTAGAGTTTCTGAGCCTGGCTGCCCCTACCAAGTTAGGTTGGAAAAAATGGAACCAACCAGTTTACCATGGCTAGCATCCTTGGAATGAGGACAAGTGCTTCGAGTTTTTCACAGTATTTCGAGGGGCCTACCAGGTTAGGTTGGAAAAAATGGAACCAACCAGTTTACCATGGCTAGCACCCTTGGAATGAGGAGAAGTGCTTCGAGTTTTTCACAATATTTCGAGGGGAAAAAAAACTACAGAGTAAAATTAAGGTAGGTTGATAGACGACCATTGATAATTACCAACATGATTATTGAAATTCAATTTTGAACTTGAGGATTCCAATTGCATTTATAATTCACCATTTCAATACAAAAGTTAAGAAATGATCCTAAAAAATTGAGGTCCAAAATGAAATTATTAATGACTGGTGCAAAATGAAATATCTAATATAATTCATTAATTGTTCAACACAATCAATCATAGCCTCATGAGGATTAAGAGAGAATGCACTATTGATATATACAAATTGAACACAAAAGTCAAATCAAGAATCAGTGACTAAAAGAGTACAGGTAAGTTCTTAATATTTGCATAACCCAATAAACACAAGAAATAAAAGGTACCAAAAAGTAAATAATCCATAATCTCATTGGGAAGGGATAAAAGACAAGACAAAGAGAACATTCCATCTCACCATCATCATGCTGAAAAAGACTATATAAGTAATATTTCTACCAATAATTTAATGTATGCAATGAAAAGCATACACTACGAAAATGTTATGGTAATTCAATGCCTTCTATTTCAGAGCATGAAAGTACTTATCATAGTCTACTCGTGTAGTTGTCTTCACAGAAAATCAATTACCTTGGAAATTTTTTCTGTTTCTCCAATCTACAAATTTCTAGAAAAGATTGGTGAGATTAGGACATAATGAAGATTATTGTTTCCATCAAATAGATGCATTAAAAGAACATGATATAATTCTCTTGCAACAAAGAAATATAAGATGCAGTGTCTTAATCAGAGTATGATCTATACAAATCCCCATTCACATATGCACTCAAATTTCTGAGATTTGAAATTGTTTTTTATATGATAAAAAATATAGGTTCTAGAACATTTGCAGAGGAACTAAAATTTAGATTTTAGAACAACTCCTGCGCATTGACATGATAGCATACAACCATGGGCCAAAACAGTTGTCAATGAGAATAATAACTAGAAAACCTAAAGTATAACTAGACAAAATCCACATAATAATATTGAAATCAGGGTTTTGTTTACAAATAAAGTGGATTAGAATCATCCACTACCTCTAGGATCTAAAATAAATTAATAACTTATTCCAATATGAAAAACTCCTCTCACCATTTGTGTATTGATAATACCATAAATTGTGATAATGTGACTTGAATTCAACCAAAAAACATGGATCAATTCATCATCACATTAGAGATTTCCTAGCCATTGCCAATGCCCCATTAAATGTCTTGTGACCACCAATATATACAATGCTTTGAATAAACATGCAATCATCAACACCAACTACCTTGCTAAGCTCATCATTGTTTATCCCCCACCATGTTATTGGCAGAATTTTGATGGTCAAATTGAGATGGGGCAATAGAAGCAACTTGTTCCCTCCAGGTTAAACATTTGCCATCGAATGACAATTAAGAAAAAAATTTAGGTACACTGCCATCCACGTGAAACATAACAAAGTTATGTAACTGATGTAGACCAATAATATTATCCATGCAAATTTCTTAAACATAAACTTGTAATTTTCCTAAGCATGCAACTATATCACTCAAGCGCACCATCTCATGAAGGAAAACAATGCAACATCCACATGCTTCTCAAAATAATATCAAAGACAATTAAAATAATGCTACCATAACAAATAGGGAGGGAATATGCAAATTAAAATGGGGAATTTCACCTCAATGTTTGCTTCTAGATTGGTAGATATCTTGTTTCTTAGAAGCCCTTTTAGACAAGTAATGTAACCCTCATTGTTATCAAAGCCTCAAGAGGGATTCCCACACACTAACACAATAAATATTTTATAATTGACAAGAGAAGAACATGATATACAACTTGAAATTTTAATAACGTGTAACTATCACATGCATTCGAGATGCTTAACAAAATTTAGTACCAAATAGAAGGATGATGCTAACATTTTGAGTACTTATATCATGAATTTGCTTATATCTACAACTGTGTTATATCTTAGAAGCCCACAACACATTTGTCAAGTTGACCTAGAATATAATCTAGATAGCTTTATTAAGCATTGACTTGCAATTATATTATCATGTTTTCAGCATACATATTACAAGGTACTCAACTGATATTAGTATTGTAGAGGTGGTAGTGTTACAACACCAACTAGAAGACGTGAACACGAAGTATTACATCTTAGAAGCACTGTAAATAAGACATGTAACCCCTGAAGTTATCAATTTAGCAGTCACATAATCACACACATGCTCATATGTAAGGCTATAACATGCTGGGAGAGTCCATTAAGTACTAGGCATGGCATATTAGGCGTATATAAAACTCAGGGAGACAAACACATCACGGGAACCACAGGATAAACTGAAAAAATATTTTGAATTATTCTATTTGTTATAGATAGTACTTAGTAAAAATGCTATGGTGGGGTTATCATCAAATCTGTACAAGGAGATTTCCCTAATAACCATAGGAAAATCAACTGTTGTCACAACTGGAAAGCCTGTCCATCTATACATTCACCATATTTTTTATTGGCAATCTAAAATGGGAAGATACACGATTTGGAAAAATTGAATATCCTAAAAACATTAAACTAGTAACTTCACAGTTCAAAGTGGTTTCAATGAAGAATGAAAAATGCAGTCCACAACTCATTAAAAAGTTGTTCATCATACATGAATACAATTAAATACAAAAAATAATGAAAACTTAATGGCATTGAAGAATACACAAAGGAAAGAACTCACCAATTCCTTTTCCTCTATCAGGTTTGATCACCACCCACATTTCTATATAACCTCAAAATTTGTTCCGATGCTGGTCCATTTTACAAACAATAGTTCCCACATGGTTGTCTTCATGAAAATCATGAAGGTCATAGAAATACTATTAGTGCATTTAAAAACAATGAAGTACATGGCCTTCTAAAAGATGAGAAGGCAATTAAGGTGATGAAACAAAAGTCTAAAACTAACAACGACAATGATTGACTTAAATATAATCAAGATCAACTACTTCAAATAATCAAACATTTATTGCATCAAATTGGTAAACAAAGAGAAATTATAGACACTTAGTAAACACTAAAAACAAAATTGAAAGTAGTCATGTTTTAGAAAATTTAAATTTTCAAGGTTTTGATGAAAAATAACTTATTGCAAAGAATTGAAAATTACGCAAGATATGATTTACAAGCAGGAGGTCTCAGGGTGAAGTCCCCAGGTTGGTTGCCTCTACAGAATTTTTGAGCCTTGTTGTCCCCACCAGGTTAGGTTTGCAAAGATGGAACCAACCAATTTACCCTCGGTCCCACCAACTTTTCATTGGGAAAAAACATATTTAGTATAAAAAAACTTTGTACATATTCTGAGATAGACATCTATGACATAATCAACATTACAAATAATTTGTTGGTTCTTTAAATTTTTAGAGATTTTGCAAATGACTGAAAGGTAGTCTTTTATTGCAATGGAATCCCCTCTGGAAAAGTCCAATATGTTCATAATATTCCAACATCGAAGGTAAAATATCAATTGCATTTATGTAAGGTTCCTTTTGCTGCAAAATCTAATAGGCCTTGTGAAGGTACTCAGAAGACAAGGGCGAGACCATGTAGCAACAATTAGCGAGATTTCCATTGTCACCTCAACAATCTTCCTCCTTCTTCTTAGTAGAATTTCACCACAAAAGAGGCTTCCTAATACTCACCTATAAGGATATTCTATGTTTTAGGGTTTAAGGGGATGAAAATATAGGCTAGGTGGAGACACTCTATGATGGACAAAGCCTCAACTCTTCTAGTTAATGCAGGAATGCATCATTGCCAAAACATCTACAACTAACTCCCTTTTATCAAAACTCAATACATAGAATACTAATATATGTAACCAAATTAATTATGCATTTAACAATTGCAAAAACACAACATTTATACATCAAATAAATTTTTCCGTGCCGCTATTTCTGACAAGAATAAACCCAGCAAACAATGGCTGACTTGGACTAGGTGAGACTAAAGTTAAGTGTATATTGATTTGTGTATATTTGTTAGGAAATCAATGCCATAATTTTCAAATCATTGGCCACTCATAGATTGGCTAGTGGTATATTGAAAAAATTGAGTTGGAATAAAGGAATATTTCAATCACATTTGGGATTGCAACATGAAAGCCCTTTATTACTACATAATATAAATACCTAAGGTGCATGATTATGAACAAATCAAAATTCAGAAGGAAAATTCATACTTGGCATTTTAAAAGGCTAAATAATTTCAGATATTAGTGAAGTAGTAGTTTTTTTCCACTGAGGCAAGAGCACATTAAGGATGTCCAAGCTTGAAGGAGAGTCTAAACAATACACTGACAACACCCTTCTAAACTGCAATGGACATGATTGAGTAAATTAGAAAAATTCCTCAATATTGATTCAATGGATATGACATGTAGTAGAGAAAAAACAACTAATGAGGTTATTTATGTATGCGTTGATATTAAATAGAGTAAATTTATAAACCTCGTGCTTGTTGACCATATGTGATAATCTCATAATATTGGGTGCATCATCGTAGCCGGTGAGTTGTGTATGAATGATACATGAACACATTAACCAAAAATATATGGTGCAATCCAAATGAATCATCCTTATTATTGCAACCAAACAAAAATGTTCCATTCAATCACTCTCGAGACAATTTCTTTCCTTGTTTACCATTTTAAATTGTAATATTGTCCAAATCAATGTTGCGAACATCGGCATCAGGGAAAAATCAACAAGGGTCCGAAAAATAAAAAAATTGTGAAAATAGGGAAAATATTGGTAAAAAGTTGGAAAATATTGGCAAAATTAAGATATCATAAAAAAATTGGCAAACATCTGCTAGGTCAAAAAATCGTGATTCAAAGATAAAATCAGGATGTTATCGAGATGTTCACTACACTAGTCCAAATAGCAAGCATCTCTCTCTCTCTCTCTCTCTCTCTCTCTCTCTCTCTCTATCTATATCTATATCTATATCTATATCTATACTATATCTATATCTATATCTATATCTATATCTATTATATATATCTATTATATATAATATATATATAATATACTATATATATATATATATAATTATAGATATATATATTATATTATATAATATATATAATATATATAATATATATATATATATAAACATCCTTGGTGAAAATTCCATGTAATAAAAAGTTAATAAAGGAAAAAATAATAACCACGGTTGATGGGACACTTATTCGAAGCTGAATGATGGGTGAGACATCCTAGGGGGTGTTAATTTGGCTATTTATGGCTAAGGAAATTGGAAGAGGCAATGGCTAAGGCTTTGGAAAGGAAAAATGGCATTTTTCGCACATTTATTTATGAAAATTAGGAGAAAATGGAGGTGAAAGGTCATAGGTTGCAAGCGAGGAGGAAATTGAAGGTAAATAATGGAAAATGAAAAAAATAGAGGCCTCATTCATAAAAAGGATTATGAAGATTAGTTGGTAACCTTTTTTTATTTTTGGAGCTCTCTCTTAATTCTCTCTCTATCTCTCTCTCTCACTCTTGGAAACTTAGAGTTTCTTGGAGCATTTTGGCATTGGAGAAAGAAAGGCAAAGAAGAAGAAAAGATCAAGTAGGGAAAGGCAGGATCAAACAACTACATCAGGCTTCATAGCAGGTATTGACTTGCATGTGTATTTCCTTGCTAGATTTGGCATGCATGGTATTGCATGTGCTTCTTTTTCTGTTGTGGCACAAGTTTTTCAAAGTGTGATAGTGTTTTCAGCATAGCCTTGCCATTTTCAGGTAGCCATGGTGTGATGGGGTTCTCATGTTTTGGTTGAGTTGGATTGTCGGATGGATTCGAAGCTGAGTGGGGTGGATCTCCGAATGATAGAGAACATGGACTAGTGGTCCCTGAACTAGATTGTGGATCATGGTAAAGCCACTGGCCTAGTGACCCCTGAGCTAGATTGTGGGTTGCGGTAAAGCCAGGATTGTGTTGCCTCGGTGGGCCTAGGAAGCCTTGCCAGTGAATGGAAGGATATATGTTAAATCCAAGAGGTGGTTTTCTCTCTGTTGGTGCTAGTAATCCTAGGTTTGGGATATGTGGTAAATCCAGGAGAGTGGGTCTCGGTTTAGGGCCTAACGATCTGGGTTTGAATTGCGGTAAAGCCTAAGAGACTAGGAGGTGGGAAAATTCCTCACGGTGTAGGTGGAGAAATCTGGTGCCAATGCTTGTTTGGCCTAATTATTGGGTGGAGATCACGGTAAATTCTGTTATGATGTGATCATTGTGTTGGGATAGTGATCCAGGATGGATTACGGTAAAGCCTGGATTCTATTGATGAAGGTGAGGTGGTTTAGCCTTGGTATGCCTTGGTTGGTTCTTTTGGTTTGAGTCCCACATTCATGCTTGGAATATGGCATGGGGGTGAATGGCTGAAGAGAGATTTCGCTCATCCATTCTATGGTCGGGTGAAATGTGGTAGTCCCATCTCTGGTTGGTTTTTTGCATTCATTAACGAGAAAATTCATTTCCTTTATTTTCATGTGTAAATACACTGATGTATATGTGGATGTTATGGCTGATATTCTTATGATATTTCCCTATTATGCTAGTTACATGTATGTTTTATGACAGCGAATATGTATGGCTCTCAGCATGTTTTTACTTGTAAATGAATGGATAATGTATTGATGGTTCATTTATAATTCAGCTCTGATACCAAATGATGGGAATGAAATTTTGGGGGTTAACAAAAATCCATTTCCCTTAAATAAATTGATTTTGAGACCTATGGGTTATGGCCCACAAGCCTTACTAGAAGAATTCTTTAGGCTCTATGCCTTTAAAACCATGGACCACAACACATATCAGAGTCAATATAACTATCATGAGTTGTAATATAGGCGTTAAGCCTTAAAAACCCCGCGGCCACACAACTATCGGAAAACACGGGAACACAGGATTTATAAAGGAACCCTACTTAGATTCCATGCATCAGACTTCAAAAACATTAGACCATTTCAACCATTCCACTACCAAGTCTTTTCACATTATCGAGAGCTTAGTATATTGGTGGGCAAGCCTTAACCTTTTGGCTACACAGATTACACAGGAAAACAATGTAAATCCAACTCCGGAATACATACCGGACATCAAATATTATAAACCCGCACTCATAACTATAGGTGGGTCTGCAACTTTATTATATCGCAAGTTCACAATGCCAATCCATCCTCCGATCTCTGATAGCAATTGCTTCGATCGTCGATCACCATAACCCCCGATCTCCGATATCGCTTATTGGTCATCGCAAGGGTCATATATCGGCACTATCCCCCAGTCCGATGCGATATCCGTTTTTCCACTCCTCTTCGATTTCATCTGGGCCATTGATCCATGTGATCAAACAATCCTTGTGTATCAATTTTCAGCCTCCTCTTGGACTTGAGTTTGCTTGCCTTTGATGATTTATGCCTTTCTCAGACTTCTTTTGCCACACGTCGCAAACACATGACAATACAATATATATATAATAGTATTTTACTAAATTGCCATCAATCCTTCTCATGGTCTATGGTTGATCACATGCCTGCAACCAGGATTTAAACCATTCATGCGCATATATGAAATAGAGTTGGAAAATCCATTAATGCATATATAATATATATATATATATAATAATATATACTATTTATATATATATATATATATATATATATAAATATAAATTAATATATATATATATATAACACAGACAGGCGCATAATTCAACATAAACACATATATATTCTATTATATACAGAGCAATTACAATATCTAAGGCATTTCAACCTTAGCACAAGTTCACCCCTCAACTACATTGCAACACTCTGAATTCACACAACACATATAACTTTGTCTCTCTTCTTCTAACATTTGAACGCACAGGTTCATCACGCACATATATATATGGAACATTGACTGATCATACCACTATGAAGGATCCCATCACATCCCCTCCTTGATTTGCTCCAACAAAAGCCCTAAAGCTCTATAATGCATGCATATGTGTATAACACAAGGCAGATTAGAATAATAACAAATCTTCAAGACTTATCCATTCCATCTTTTAAATCTGTTTTAAAACAAAAAAAAGTCCTTGTTTTTCTCCCCTGGTCCATGTCTTCCTCTTCGTTCCTGCTTTGGATTCCTCCCTTTGACTAGGGTTGCTAGATGCTCCTTCATCAGACTCCTGAGGCACAAAAATTTATGACCTCCTGGTCATATGCTTCTCCTTGTCCTAAGCAATTCTAGCTATTGATACTTCTTCAGTGGCACTGCTTTCATGGTCTTTTGTGAGCTGCAACCAAACCTCTGCAACAATAAGTCCTCCCTGCTACAACTTACCTCACCAAGCTCTCCTCTAGACTTGGTATTTTGGCAAGCTCTATGGTTCTCTCCTCAAACCTCTTGCTTCCTAACAATTCTACCCAACACTTCCTTTGCTGGAATTGTTATCTCTAAGACAACTCTACCCACAATCGCAACTGTGGAGCTGCCTCAACAACTTCTACCCAACTGCAGTTGGAAGTTGTTCTCAGCTTCTTTTGAGCACTCCTTGCTCTTAGGCTATTGCTGAAATCTTCTCACCTTTTGTTGTCGTTCTCTGTGCAACAATAAGACCATAACTCTTCATACTTTAATAACTGTACCTCCTGCTCTTTCTTCTTTCTCTCTGGAATCCCTGCTCTGATACCAAATGATGTTTCATTTATAATTCAGAGTCGATACCAAACGATAGGAATGAGATTTTGGTGGTTAACCAAAATCCCTTTCCCTTAAATAAATTGATTCTAAGTCCTGTGGGTTATGGCCCAAAAGCCTTATTGGAAGCATTCTTTAGGCTCTAAGCCTTTAAAACCATGGACCACAACATATATCGGAGCCAATATAACTATCAGGAGCTGTAATATAGGCGTTATACCTTAAAAAACTAGAGGCCACACAACTATCGGAAAACACGGGAACACGGGATTTACAAAGGAACCCCGCTTAGAGTCCATGCATCGGACTTCAAAAACATTAGACCCTTTCAACCATTCCACTATCGGGTCTTTTCACATTATCGAGAGCTTAGTATATTGGCGGGAAAGCCTTAACCTTTCGGCTACACAGACTACACGAGAAAACAATGTAAATCCCACTCCGAAGTACATACTGGACATCAAATATTATAAACCCGCACTCATAACTATCGATGGGTCCACAACTTTATTCTATCACAAGTCCATAGCGCCAATCCATCCTTTGATCTCCGATAGCGATTGCTCCGATCGTTGATCACCATAACCCCTGATCGCCGATTGGTCGATCAGCGATATCGCTTATTGTCCATCGCAAGGGCCATATATTGGCACTATCCCTCGGTTCGATGTGATATCAGTTCTGTCGCTCCTCTTTGATTTCATCCAGTTCGTTGATCCATGTGATCAAACGGTCCTTGTGTATCAATTTTCAGCCTCCTCTTGGACTTGGGTTTGCTTTCCTTTGATGGATTTATGCCTTTCTCAGGCTTCTTCTGCCACACTCCACCAACACACGAGAGTGAAATACATATATAAACATATTTTACTAAATCACCATCGATCCTTCTCCTGGTTGATGGTCAATCACATGCCTGCAACCGAGATTTAAACCATTCGTGTGCACATATGAAACATAGTTGGAAAAACCATTAATGCACATATATATAAAACACAGACAGGTGCACAGTTCAACACAAACACACATATATTCTATTATATATAGAGTGATTACAAGATCTAAGGAATTTCAGCCTTAGCACGAGTTCTCCCCTCAACTACATTGCAACACTCTGAATTCACACAACACATATAACTCTGTCTCTCTTCTTTTAACACTTGAACGCACAGATTCATCACACACACACACACACACACACACACACACACACACACACATATATATATGGAACATTGTTGGATCAGATCACTATGAAGGATCCGATCACATCCCCTCCTTGATTTTCTCCAACAAAAGCCCTAAATCTCTATAATGCATGCACATGTGTATAGCACATGGCAGATTAGAATAATAACAAGTCTTCCAGACTTATCCATTCTGTCTTTTAAATCTGTTTTAAAACAAAAAAGTCCTTGTTCTGCTCCCCTGGTCCACGTCTTCCTCTTCGCTCCTACTTTGTATTCCTCCCTTTGACTAAGGGTGCCAGATGCTCCTGCATCATGTATCTATGGTCTAATAGACGATAATGCAACAAAGCACATGAGGGAACAACCGTTCGCAGTGATTCTTAGATAAATATGAGATCCCTACTCTTAATTCTATTGTTTACACCTGTAGGTTACATGTTGATGATATGTTTGACAAAATGCCAACTATGGCTAGTAGGGCTCTCATTAGGATCTTCTTCAAATTATTGCTTTTTCATCATTGTTTCCCTGTTCTTTCATTGTTCCTCAGTTATCATTCCATTTTGGGCAGTGACTTGGGCCCTGGCTTGAAAAAGTGGCTCAAATCCTAGAGTTTTTGGCATATCACTGACAAATCTAGTCTCTGGTCACTAGCATGCAAGCCTATGAGAGCGATTTTGTGTTTCTCGATGCCCTATTTCCTATAACATGGGAGTGACTGAGGCCTAAGATTTCCAGAACATCAGTGGGACCCTGGGACAGGATTTCATAGTGGCTGACATGTCTCATGAGGATTTTTTTGTTGATGTGGATAGGTTGGTTGACGTGTTCCATCGATTCCACATACTTAAGGTCACATAGGAGGTTGAATCCAATCATAGTAGCCCCTCATCGCATGTTTACCCGGTTGGCATGATTACTTGGGTAGATGTGGGAGGAGCGTGTTACAAAGTAGTATCAGGGCATGGTTCACCCCTCAGACTGGATGGGCAATGTGTGTTGATCATGCATGCATGCAGTTGTATGTGTGTCTCTTACACTTGCATTCCATGTGCTTGTTACATTTTCTTGATGATTGATTATGGTTTAAGTAAGGTTTTCATGGATAATTTGATGATTTATTTTGTGGAATTTCTATTCATGAGTATATGAATAGTTACATATTGTTACATGTTGATTTTATGTTTCTTATTTACCTCCTTGTATGTGAGGCTACATTCTTGTAGGTTTGATTACATATATCAGTCTTGTAGGTTGATTACAATAATTTATTTCTTATGCTCGACTACATACATCTATGCATATGTGTAGTTGATTTGGCATTTCTTATGCATGTTGAGGTTGCATGTGACAATGTGTACAGTGGAGTAATGTTTGTTGTCATACATGAGGTCATACCATGCATTGTTGATATGGCCTTGCATTGATGACTGGACCCTAGCTAGAATGATATTTATGTGTTGATGGACATACTTGTTATATGTCTGTATGTTGTTATGATTACGTTATACATGTATCACGCTGGTTTGATGATCTTGCAGATGATGTATCCTCCCAAAACTATACTAAGTTGTGTTTATTTATTGTGATTTGGTTTATTTGACATATTATGCATTGCACGAAAGAGATCAAATGGCTAGCAAGGTGGTAAACTACACAGAATCTACCTATGAATCAGATGGGTAGCATGGAGTGGGGCACTGCTATGATTTGGTGGATACTCTAAGAATCTTGAAGGAAGAGATAAGGAGTTGTAAGGAAGATAATGACAGATCATACAGGCACAAAAGAAACAAGAAAAAGTTAATGTTATACTCTTTCAAAGTTTGTCAGACTTGCAGCAACAAGGGTTGCTTCGGATCAGCCATGGACATGATGAGAGAACGAATGAGGCATATGGAAGTAGGTTTCCTGGTAGACACAAGTTGTACAGATCTGATACGGTGAGAGATGGTAGGTTTTTGGACACTCCGAATAGAATGGGTGATGAGCACAAGTACTATTCTAGTTCTGGTTCTTATAGACATCATGATCGTCATCGCTATCATCCTTATAGGAGGAATGATAGGGGATACATACTAGATGAATTCAAGAAAGAAATACCACCTACTTTTGATGGAGATGTGAAGAAACTAGAAGATGTAGAGGTTTGGATACTTGGTATGAACAAATTATTTGAGATGCATGAGTACAAAGATAACATGAGGGCCAAAATAACTATCTTTAGCTTGAAAGGTAAAGTAGACATCTGATGGTAAGATGGTAAGTGGGTTAGAGACATTAGGATAGATGAATTGAGGTGGAGGGAGTTCAAGCGGCATTTTAAGAAGAAGTACTTGTCTGAGAGGTACTACAATAGTAACACCAAGGAATTCTATGAGATAAAGATGGGATCAATGACAGATGAAGAGTACATGACCAATTTTCTGGATCTATTGAGGTATGTACCATATCTCACTGATGAGAAGGCTAAATTTTAGTGATTTCTCAGTGGTTTTCCATTAGCATTTAGAGATCAGATTGAGTATGATGAGCCTTAATTAATTGAAGAAGTTATTGGGAAATTGAAGCATTGCTATGAACAATACAATCGTAAGAATGAATCTCCATAAGGATGGAAGGGAAAAGGAAAAGGTAAAGATAAATGATGGCTTAAGAGGACAAGGCCTCAACATGCAAATGAGAAAGATGATGTAGCACCACAAAAGAGATTTAATGCAGCTAGACAGGGACATGAGTTGCAACAACAATACATAGGTGTTGGTACTGGTCAGTTGGAGTGTTGGATATGTGGCAAGGAACACCTTAAGAGAGAGTTTCCACAGAATGGAGGTGGCAGGCCTCAAATATACAACACAAAGGTGGCGCAAACTGTTGGGGATGTTGGACAAAGCATTCCTCGTATTTATGTAGTAGTGGACAACAAACATGCAAAACACCAGGAATCTATCCTTAAGATGGACAGTAAGCTTTGTGATCAAGTTATTTCTATTTTGATTGACCCTGGATCTAATTATAGCTATGTTAGTCTTGACTTGGTGGAAAAGTGTGGTTTAAGGAATTGCATTTAGATTCTTGGTTAGTGCAGTTGGCTACAGGTACAAAGAAGCGAGTTCATAATTAGGTAAGAGCTTGTACATTTGATTTGAATGGTATGCCTACCAGAGAACATCTAAATGTATTACTGTTGGGATCATACAATATGTTGTTGGGCATGGATTGGTTGTATCTTCATAGAATGAAGGTAGACTGTTATGACAAAGCTATTGAGTGCGTTGATGAAAATGGAGAACCAAGAGCCTTACAGGGTAAGAAGAAATCCACATCAACTAGGATGGTGACAGCTATTCAAGAAAAGCGTAGACAAAAGAAAGGGTGTGTGTTATTTGCAGTACACATTTCTAGTGATAAGGGTAAAGAGGTTGAGGATGTAGATGTGTTGAGTAGGTACCCAGTTTTGCAGCAGTTTTAGGATGTATTTCGTGAGTACATTACAAAGTTTCCACCTCACAAGGAGGTAGAATTTTCTATTGAGTTAGTGTCAGGGAAGCTCTAGAATCAAAAGCACCTTATAAGATGAGAACACCTGAGTTGGTTGAGTTAAATTTGCAACTGAAGGAAATGTTGGACAAGGGATACATTAGGTCAAGTGTATCACTTTGGGGTGCACCGGTCTTGTTTGTGAAGCAGAAAGATGCAACTCTCAGATTATGCATTGACTATAGGATGTTGAACAACGTAACCATCAAGAACAGTTATCTATTGCCGAGGATTGATGACTTGTTCGATTAGCTGAAGGAAGTAGCAATTTTCTCCAAGATCGACTTGAGATCAGGATACCATCAAGTATGCATCAAAGAGGAGGACATTTACAAGGCTGCTTTCATGAGCAGGTATGGGCATTATGAGTTTGTTATAGTTCCATTTGGCTTAACTAATTCTCTAGCTACATTTATGTGCTTGATGAATAGTGTGTTGCATCCATATTTCGATAAGTTTGTTATTGTGTTCATTGATGATATATTGATATATTCTAAAAATGAGAAAGAGCATGTTGAACATTTAGCAGTAGTGTTGAGGATGTTGAGAGAGAATCAATTGTATGGTAAGCTCAACAAGTGTAATTTCTTTCAGACTAAGGTACATTACTTGGGGCATGTTGTCTCCAAGGAGGGAATTGTAGTTATATTCTAAAAATGAGGAAGAGCATGGCGAACATTTAGCAGTAGTGTTGAGGTTGTTGAGAGAGCGTCAATTGTATGGTAAGCTAAACAAGTGTAGTTTCTTTCAGACTAAGGTACATTACTTGGGGCATGTTGTCTCCAAGGAGGGAATTGTAGTAGATCCAGAGAAAATAAGGGCCATCATGGAGTGGGTATCTCCTTAGAGTGTGGATGAGGTGAGATCTTTCATGGTTTTGGCAGACTATTATCAGATGTTCATCGGGAACTTCTCATATATTTCTTATCCTATCACATCGTTGCAGAGGAAAGGTAAGAAGTTCAAATGGACAGAGAAGTGCGAGGCTAGCTTTGAGAAGCTTAAGAAAATGCTATAGATTGTAGATCCAGACAAATAGTTTGTTGTATAAATGGATGCTTGCAAGAGATGACTTGGTGGAGTCCTTATGTAGGATGGACATGTGGCATGCTATGAGTCGCAGAAACTAAATGAGAATGAGCAAAAATACACCACTCATGATCATGAGTTGGCAGTGATTATACATGCATTGAAGATGTGGAGACACTATCTTCTTGGCAGGAGGTTTTGTATTGATGAGTGATCATATTGGGTTGAGGTATTTATTTGATTAGCTGAATCTGAATGTGAGGTAGACTAGATGGTTGGCCATGACAAGTGAGTTTGATTTTGAGATTAGGTACATGAAAGGTAAATATAATAGGGTGGAATATGACCTTAGCTTATGGGTATAGGTAAATCACTTGGCATATGTGAGCTCCAATGGGATAGATCTATAGGATAGGATCTTGCAAGCAGTTCAATAGGATGTCAGGTATATGGAGATTGTGCATATGTTCGAGTAGGGTACTGGTATAGGTACAGGTACAATTGCAAGTACTAGTATAGGTACAAGTGGTGGTACAGGTACATGCATAGGTACAAACACATGTATAGGTACAAGCATATGTATAGGTGCAGGTGCATAGGCTATGGATTATTGTCTCACAACAGATGGATTGGTAAGATTTAGAGATAGGATATATGTGCGAGATAGCAGTGATCTCAAGAAGGTGATATTGAGAGAGTTTCATGTGAAATCTTATTCAGGTCACCCAGGTTATTAGAAGACATTGACTGTAGTGAAGAGATATTATTATTGGTCGAATCTAAAGAAGGATGTAGCAAAGTTTGTGGCTAGGTGTTTTGATTTTTGGCGTTTGATGGAAAAGTGTAAACAACTAGGTGGACTGCTATAGCTGATTGCAATTCTAGAGTGGAAATGGGAGGTAATTTCCATAGACTTCATTATAGGGTTGCCAAAGAGAGTTAGACAACATGATTCCATCATGGCTTTTGTGGAAAGGTTCTTCATTGCACACTTCATTCCAATGAAGTCTACATTCTCAGCTAGCGATGTGGCACAGGTATTCACTAGAGATGTGGTCAGATTATAGGGCTTTCTAAAGAATATTACATCAAATAGGGATGTGAAGTACACTTCCAAGTTTTGGAAGGATTTGTTTGGAGGTTTGGGCACAGATTTGGCCTTAAACACAGCATATCATCCACAAATAGATGGATGGACATAGAGGGTCAACCAGATATTAGAGGACATGTTGAGTATGTATGTGATTTATTAGTAGTGGAAGTGGGAAGAGAATCTCCCCTTGGTTGAGTTTTCATACAAAAATGGGTATCAAGAACCATTGAGGACGAGTACTTTTGAGGCATTGTGTGGGTAGAGTTGCAACGTTCCCATCAGTTGGAGCGATCCGCTTAATAGGGTGTTGATTGGAATAGAGATGTTGGAAGAAATGGAACAAGAAATAAAGGTTATAAAGAAACATCTAAAGTAAACACTGTTGAGCAGTAAAAAGGGTCTTTTTCATCTCTATTAACCCTACATTAATTGTCAATCCAGGAACGATTTTTTATCTCAAAGAGTGTACTCAGTTTGAGGCGGTCATTTGTTAGAGTAATGCTAGTAGTATAGTTCTCTAAATACAAGAGTAAACGGATGCTTGGAATAAAATCTTCTTGCAAAAAGAAACCTAAGACTCAAATCATGCGTTCAGAAAGCTACAACAATTTATCAGTCAAGGGTACAGTAATGGTAACTCTTCCCTCTGTAAACTGATGCAATTAAAAAGTACTCAAAGAAAGGATCATCAATCTGGGAAGTAGACAACATATGTCGAAGTTCACTACAATTTCAGACCTTCTGCACACCAAAGTGATGATAACTTCAAATGACAAGAAATGGAACAACAACTATCTTTATAAATAGGATTGAACAACAAAATCTTAACCTACAGAAATGAATGCAACAATAATTATATCCTACATGAATTAAGTAACAACCTTTGAATTGAACAACAAACAGAAATGGAACAACAGACTAACAGAAATAAAATATAGAACAGCAACTTAGATCAAATATGAATGTACAGCAAACAAGACTAAACACACAACACACTTAACATTAAAAGGAATAGTAATCTGAGCTTCGATACAATAAGTATGGATCACAGCTATAAAGTAATAACAATTGTGATCACAATGGAACAACAATCCCAAATGAACAACAATCACAATTTAAGAATAAGCCATACAATGGTACCGATTTAGGAATATACAACAATTTTAATCTGTAATCAAATGACAATATGTAAGGAACAACAATGTTATATCAATTGTCAAAAGGAACAGCAATGCGATATAAATTTAGAATGAATAACATAGCATTTCTGTTGCAGGTAATAATATTATTTTTTCAAGTATATATAATAGAGCTGATATGTAAAGGAACAAAGCATGTCAGATCATTGAACAGAGTAAATGGAAGAGATCAAACCACACATGAATCATAAATAATGGTATAGGAGCAAGTGATCCACCAGGGTCGAGCCCTTAGCCTCGAGGGACTCACTGCTTAAGGTTACTCCAGAATCAACGATAGAACGACAACAAGGTTTATATATTAAAACTTCAAACAGAGTTATAGTGAATCGCTCTTCAAAGAGATTTGATGATCAAAGTTTCAAGTACCAAGAAGAATTTCATAAAAATAACAATTGTTCTCCTCCATGCTAACAATGCTCCCCCTTCTTATAACAGCCGAGTAGAGATATCAACGATACAGAATATTGTTAAGATAGTGATTCCTCAGGATCAAGGGATCCTGAGGGATTTGCCAAATTGTTAGTTCTCAGTTATCCTCTTGTTCTTTTGCACAAATTGGGTATCTCCTTTTCCTTTTCCTAGTTGTTATGCTCCAATTCGGACCGCCCTATTTGAACGCGGTTCCCTGTCAAAGTGACAACAATTAACTTGGTCTTGTTCTTTCCTTTGGGATGGGAGTCTTCCGTTTTCTCCTCTTTCTGCATAGAAAAAGGGTAATTATTAGTTATTTCACGTTACATATAAATCTTCTAGATTTTATCATAATCTCTTGTCCTATACCTAGCTCATGATGCAAAAAGGTTATGAGTTTTGAAGAAAATATGACAAAAGTAAATGAAAATAACATACCTTCTTCAGTGCTCAACACACACCCCTACTTACCCTTTTTCATGGTCTCATGAAAACATTGTAGTTTACATGCAAGGTGGTGAGGGAGTAGGCTAGAGATGGGATCTCATCAGGAGGTCTACAGCCATGATGCTTAGCTAGGTGCTCAAAAAGATGTATTATTTGGCCCTCAGGCATTTTGTATAAGGCTTGGTATCCTGGTGTAGGATGCCAAATGACCAGACTTCGGACCTACAACATAACCAAGATGGCCCTTCCCTCAAAATAAGATCACCATAGAGGCTCAAGTGATCAGTGGCTAACTTAAAGTTCTCATAGTTAAACGGTTCCATGTGTTGGATATTCAAATTAGAAGTCTAATATCGAAATTTAGTAGTTGGAATGGCAGGTTCTTTGATGGTAAAGAAGTGTTCTATCCCTTACCGATTGATTTTTGTATGAATAGGTCCTAATGCTTCAATCACGCCCAGAGTCCTCATTAGGTTCCTATGTTTATTCCATAACTGCAATGGATCTCTAGGCTCAGTTCTCACCCATAAGTCTAATCTGTTTTCTTGTCTTTGGAAGGTGTTGTAGGCTTTAAGCCATTTTATTTGACTAACTCCAAACGAAATGAATGCCTATAGTTGGACATCCCTAATGAAAGGGCTGGGATTCTGCTCTATTTATTGATCTAACACAAGGTTGTGCAAATAGAATTCAGATAATAATATTTGAACCTTCAGCCCATAGTGCTTACAACAATTTATGAAGTCATCAATAGTGTTTATTTCTATAGGGGCTCCTACTTTGACAACTTTAATTTTCAATTGCAAATATCTTTCCATTAAAAACAAAGCATAATTCCTAGCAGGTGCTCTACATGCTAGGACATCAGTATACAAAGAGCATAAGGTATCCATTTGTTTGATGACTACATCTAGCCTATGAGTTACCTTTTTGACTCTTTCTTCTTCCTTTCGCCATCCTTCAAAAGCCTGGCTTTCAGGTAAATTGACATCCCTTAGTTGCTGTTGTAATTATTGATACTTTTCTCAAGAGAGAGTCTGTTCTGTATGTTTTTCTACTACTTGTTGGGCTTGCATCAAACCCTCTCGCAGCGTTACTGTCCTCGGGTCACTATCCCACATAGTAGTTGTAAGTAGGAGGTTCACATGAATCTTCTTATTGCGTCGTTTTGTATTTATGGTTTGAATTTCCTCAGAGGACTATGCCTCTGTCTGAATTTCTTTGTCGCAGGCCGTTATGTTATCTGTTTGTATTTAGACATGGGTAGCAGCCGAATATTGTTCCTTTTGATTTTGAATGGTAGGCTAGACCTAAGTCCTCTTAAACGTTTTCCTCGGGGGTTTCACTGGAGTGGTTGCATGCTTTACCACCGGGGTCCTTTTTGCTTTCTTCCCCATCTTCAGAATCCTAATTTGTTATCGAAGTCGCGCTATTACATTAAGCGGTCTTTGTTGTTCCTTTCACAATCTTTTGATTTCTTCTGCTTTATTGGAATGAACAGTTATTCACTTATTCGGGCCTGGACTTTCTCCTTGACCAATTTCTTTATTTTCTTCTGGGGGTGCTTCCTCATTATTCTGTTGATCGGGTTGTTTAGGGGTAGAAACCCTAGCTTGTTCTATAATCTCCTGGGTAAC
>APFE031213095.1:0-14873 GCA_000404065.3 Pinus taeda | reverse complement strand
ACACTTTCATCATGGCCGGAGTGATTCTCTTCTTCCTCTTCTTCGTCACACAATTCTTCGGATGCACTCTTATCATGAACAGAGTAAAACTCATAACCTTTTTGCATCAAAACTCATAACCTTTTTGCATGAGTATTTTCTGCCATATTGGCTAGAATCTGAGCCAATTCATCTTCTCGCAGTGGATTTTGCAATGGGCTTTCCTCACGTTGCTCTGTTTATTCTTCCACCTTACCAGATTGCTCAGTCTCTCCCTCTATTTCTCCCTCATCATTCAATTCTATTTCATTCTCTTCTCCTTCCAATTGCGGGGGTTTCTCATCCACTGAATCATCTATCTCCACCGATTGACTGGTGTTCCCTTGGGAATTTTCTAGCCTCCCTCTGATCCATGCCAATCTAACAGATTTCCTTCGTTTCAATGGTCTATTCGGTGTACTTACAGTATTCTTTCATTTGGGGGCTAGCAAGGCTAGTCCCCCGTCTATTGTGAAATTAGTTCTTCCCAACTGCTCTGTTGTTGAGCAAGACTATAACTAACTATCAGTTGTATCAACCCATGGTGACTTACTACCGATTCTACGTGGCGAGATTTCTTCATGCTTCGGGCAACATCATGTAATAAGGAATTTAAAAATGCAGACAAATTCACAGTGCATTTTTGTTTTAATACGACTAAAAGCTTAAGGTGGCGTGGTCTTACCACATCTTTTCTACCTTCACAGGTGATGTAATTCTGGACGATTCTCACCAATTCTGCACACGGTTCTCCCAAGGCTACTGGTAGAACTCCCTTTCCACTTCGAGTCCGGTTCTAACCCTCATCTTGGAAGATTTTTATGGCGTCTCGCAGTCTTACCTTCTTCAGAGTCCACATAGATCCAGTGGTTGGCAGTCCTGAAACATCTGCAATTATGTCATCAGTGACTGCTATCTGTCTCCCTCTTATCGTGGATTGATATTCTTGTAGGTTCTGCAAAAATTCAATTGCCACGGTTTCATTGGATTGTTGCAGATGATTGAGATAAACTATCCATCTTGCCCTTATTAGGATTTCTCGTGCAACATCAAAGACTGTCAACGCTTGTGGTTCTCTACGAATTGATCTTCCTCCCATGCTTAGCACACTATAAAACACAAAGACGACAATGGAACAATAGGTTGTTCAAGCTGTTAGCAACCACAGAGAAAATGATGGAACAACAAGCTTATTCAATTTTCAAATTGTTGTTAATCGTTGTAGAGCATAATATGGAAATAACTTTGAAACAACAAGCCATGGAACTTGGAAAACAATATATCGATAAGCCTTGCTATTCCCAAGTAAAAATTCTCTGAATCATAAACTGACACGTATGCCAGTGAATTATGAGGTCACCTGCTCCCCCCTTGCAATGTGATAGGCCGTCCTCAGCCGTCAAATGAGGGAGTGGCGTGTTGGATCGACATGGTATAAAGTCATAAAGGAACAACGTATACCAAGATTCCATGTTTACAAGAACAAGCTGATTGCCAAAATCGAGGTATTTAATAGAATCACTTAATAAATAAGAGAATGCCATGATATGATGCGAGATTTGGAGGATAGGACAACTAACGTGCACAAAAAGTTCGATGCAGTCATTATCAATTTTTTCCGTCATGATTGATTGTAATAGATTTCATGTATTAAAGGTTCAGAGGAATTATGTTCATAATCTTATTTGACCCATTACAAAGGTAGAAGAAGGGATTCATAACTGCTATTGGTGTATAAAGAATGTGAATTCAATACCATCAACAGAACTCTGTTGCCCACAAGTGTCCATAACCTTGACAGAGTTGTTTATTTCACCCATGGAACCATGATCCTTTGTGTATGATTAGGAAAGTGTTGTGGAATGTCAGAATGGAGGTCATTATGCTGGCTTGGTAACCAGATAAATCATAATGCCATTCACTAGCAAGGAGTGAAAGGTGGGCAGGCCAGCTCATGATGAGACCTCCTATTCCAAGGACTTTTTTATTTTTTCTGATGTGCCTCTTGGATCATATTTTTGGTGTGGTGCCCATAGTGGGAATGCCACTTCACTTTCTTCCTTATGATCATGGTAGGCTGGTTCTCAATGAGGCCCCCTATCCTTCATTTGACAAACCATGTTAGAAAATTATATAAACATTTTTCTTTTATTTTTTCTTTTATAAAGTACTTTTCCTATTTATACACAAAGGGTGGTTTAGCACTCCTTAAGAGTAGGGATGGTGGAAGAAGTCTTAACATCTCAATAGAAAAATATGCCCTTTGTTCTTATTCCTTAATAATGATCAAAGAGGATTATGGGAATTTAGAAGGAACCATCATGATAAAGATAACCAATCATATCGGTATTAGTAGAATAGTGACAGCAAGATGATCAATAGTTGTGTCCTTTCCTCTTTTCTCTTATCAATTCAGAGCAATTTCTTCTAAAGATAATGACTTTTATGTAATTTGCTGATTTCAGTGTCCTCTAGTTCTTATATTCATTGCATAGGTGTATAACTATGTTTTAGAAGTGATTTGAATGATAAAACACACAAAGAAGAAAAAGATAAAACAAGTACTGTGCACAAAATCGCAAGTGAAAATAAAAAAACTCGAAACTGCTGTGCATTAAGAAAAACAGCAGTAAATAAAACAAGCGCAAGCAAAACAATGTGAAAATGCTGTCCTTTTGAAAAAAGAATAGCAGGAAACCAAAGTGTTGTTCCTTTGGAAAAAGGAACAACAGAAAATGAAAATGTGTTGTTCCTTCCAAAAAAGGAGCAACAGGAAATGAAAATGCTAGTCCTTTGGGAAAAGGAACAGTAGAAAACAAAAATGTTGTTCCTTCGAAAAAAGGAATAGCAACAAAAACAAAAATGTGTCGTTCCTTCAGAAAAATGAACTGTAGAAAACGAAAATGTTGTTCCTTTGGGAAAAGGAACAACAAAAAACGAAAATGTTGTTCATTCAGAAAAAAGAAACAACAAAAAATGAAAATGCATCATTCCTTCGGAAAAAGGAACAACAGAAAACAAAAACGCTGTTCCTTTTGGAAAAGGAACAACAAAAAATGAAAATGTGTCGTTCCTTCGGAAAAAGGAACAATAGAAAATGAAAGTGTTGTTCCTTTAGAAAAAGGAACATCAAAAAACGAAAGTGTTGTTCCTTTCGGAAAAGGAACAACAAAGAAATGAAAGTGTTGTTCCTTCTGAAGAGGAACAACAAAACGACAGAAATGTTGTTCCTTTGGAAAGGAACAACAAAGTGCAAAAGTGTTGTTCCTTGAAAAAGGAACAACAGAATGATGAAAATGTTGTTCCCTTCGAAAGGAACAACAAAGTGCAGAAGTGTTATTCCTTGAAAAAGGAACAACAAAATGGTGAAGATGTTGTTCCTTTCAAAAGGAACAACAAAGTCTAAATGTTACATAACTGCAAAAATATATACAAAACAAAAGAATTATGTACAATGTGTAAGAATAGAAGAATTACTTAATGAGCCAAAGGTGAGGAAGATTTCTCTTCCTCAACCAGAATTTACATGTCAGAGTCTTCGTGAAGTTGCTGGTAAAAGGATTCCCAAGTAAGTGGTTTGTGGTATAGTCGAACGCAGTGCTTGTTTGCCTTAAAGGTATGTCCGGATCCATCAATGGTGGTTAGAATAATGGTACCATTACCATATACCTTTTGGATTTCGTATGGTCCCAACTAGCGAGTCTGAAGTTTCCCTAGAAATCCTGAAACCTGGAATCGTATAGGAGCGCCCAATCTCCTTTGCAGAAGAATTTCTTTTTAATGAGGGTGTCATGCCATTTGGCTCGCTGTTGTTGGATTAACGCAGTATGTTGAAGGGTAGGGAGCCTGATTTCATCTAGCTCATTGATTTGTTGTAATATATTAATCTGGGCCTTGTCTAAATCTAGAATGGCTTCTTTTGTTGTTCGCAATGTCTGTATTTTAAATTATATTGGAAAGATGGGTTCGTTTCCAAATACTAACTAGTATGGTGAATAACTGGTACTACTTTTCCATGTTGTCCTGTATGCCCACAAGGCTTCTGACAATCTTGCAGCCCAATCGCATCTGTGTGACGCAATGGTTTTTGTCAATATTGCTTCTATTATTTTATTCATGCTTTCTACTTGACCATATGCCTGTGGGTGGTATGGAGTAGTAATTTTATGCTAAATATGATAGTTTTTTAGTGTTGCAGCAATTTTATTACCAGAAAACTGTGGTCCTCCATCCATAATTATATCTCTTGGGAGGCCATATCGCACAAATATGTGGAACAAGAACTGTATGACGGAATCCTCTGTAGCTCAAGGTAATGCCTCTGCTTCAACCCATCTGTTGACATATTCTGTTGGTACCAAAATATATGTTTTCTGATTTGATGATGGGTTAATTGGACCAACAAAATTGAGCACCCATCGTTCAAATGGTTCAATAACTAACTGTGGGTTCAGGGGCATTTCATCTGCCTGTTCAGGGCGTCCTGCTCTTTGGCAGTTGTCACAAGCTTGAATGAAATTCTTTGCATCTTTGAAGATTGTGGGCCAATAATACCCTATTTGTAGCACCTTGTGACCAGTTCTCCAATCTGCGAAATGTCCACCACATGGTCCATCCTGACAAGCTTTCAAGATGTCAAAAATTTCTTCTTCACCAACGCATCTCCTCATGTGCATATTTGCCCCTATATGAAATAGGTAGCCCCGAATCCAAGAAAATCGAGTACTACGCTGGACAATCCGCTTTCGTTCATTGGGGGTCAGATGTTTCGGTAATTTGCCTACTGCTAAATAATTCGCAACATCAGCATACCAGGGTGTTTTAACAGTGATAGCGAACAAATGTTCATCGAGAAATTGATCTTCGACCACTGCTACATCCACTGGTTTTTGCATTCGTGAGAGAAAATCAGCCACAAGATTTTCTTTTCCAGGTTGGTCCTTTATTGTGATATCGAATTCCTGCAATAAAATCAGCCATTTGGTTACTCTATCCTTTGTGATTGGTTTATTCACTAAATATTTTATGGTAGAGTGATTTGTATATAAGATAACAGGATATCCAGTGATATAATGCCTAAATTTATTGATGGCATGTATTACAGCTAAAAATTCCTTTTTAGTCACAGTATAGTTCAATTCAGTAGGAGACAAGTTCTTGCTAATATAATGAATCGCATATGGTTTTTTGTCTTCTTTGTGCCCAAGGACTACTCCAATAGCTGTGTCTGAAGCATCTGATGAAATTTGAAATGGCAGGTCCCAATTTGGTCCTCAGAGTACTAGGGCTATTAACACAAGCTTTTTTAGATCCTCAAAAGTGTGATCACATTTTTCTGTCCAAACAAAGTCAACATTCCATGTCAATGCATATAAAGGTGCAGCAATATGAGAAAAATGTTCTATAAATCTTCTATAATAACTAGAAAATCCAAGAAAATTGTATACCTCTATCTGAGTGGTTGGAGTAGGTATTAACAAGATTATTTGAATTTTGGCTGGATCTACCTGTATTCCAGTTGTTGAAATATAATGGCCTAGAATAAGTCCTTCAGTCATCATCATACAGCACTTTTCATGGCTCAAACAGAGCCTGGTGGCAATGCATCACTGCAACACTTTTTCTAGTGTGTCCAATGCTGGATCAAAATCATCTTCGTATGGTGTAAAATCATCCATATATACTTCAAGCCCTTCATTTATTAAATATGAAAAGATGTTGAGGATAGCCCTTTGAAATGTGGCAGGGGCATTGCATAAGCCAAAAAGTAAAACTCTGTAGGAAAATGTTCCCCAAGGACAGGTAAAAGTAGTTTTGTCTTGGTCTTCAAGGGCAATCTGAATCTGATTGTATCCACTGAAGCCATCCAAGAAAGAAAAGAATTTCTTTCCTGCTAATGTATCTAATACCTGGTCAATGAATGGAAGGGGAAAGTGGTATTTTTGTGTGGATTTATTTAGCTCTCTATAATCTACACAAATCCTCCATTTTCCATTCTTCTTTGGCACCACTACAAGTGGAGAGACCCATTTTCTATCGGAGATAGGGTAAATAAAGTTCACATCTAAAAATTTTTGAGGTTTAGCTTTTACAATGTCTTTTAGATGAGGGTTAAGCCTCCTTTATGGTTAACGAATAGGTCTTGCATCCCTTTCTATGTAAATGTGGTATGTACATAACTAGGGATCAATTCCTTTCATGTCAGGATAATCCCATGCAAATGCTTCTTTGTATTTTCTCAGTAGCTGGATTAGCTTCTCTTCTCGTTCTGGAGTCAGGTTTCCATTAATGTTTAAAGTTTTTCCTGGCTCAATTTATACAATTTTGCTATTTGATACAAAAGTAGTAGGTTTTTTTTGTTTGTGCATGTCTTTGAGAGGATCTTCTTCTAATTCATTATCAAATGCTACTTCTATCATATGACATTGTATGTGGGATCTAGATTTAGTCAGGCTAATAAAGTTGTTAATGACATCATCCTCTGTTTGATCTTTGAAATTGAGGGCATCTTCTATGGTGAACGGGGATATAATATTTTCGGTGAGGTATAATACAGAATGTTTGTTAGTTTTCATTATTGTGACACTTGGCTCGGCTGGAGGATATAAGGCTAGATTCTTGATATTAGTCCCTCTAGTTATGGTCATACTGCCTTGTGAGCAGCCAATATAAGCGTCAACAGTTGCAAGCCAAGGTCTGCCTAAATCAATGGATGTCCATCAAGTCGGTTTTTGGGGTTTATTATCAGAAAGTCAGTAGGATACTCCGAGGAATCAACAAATACCTTGACGTCATGTAGTGTGCCTTCTGGCCTAACCACGGATCGGCCAGCTAGCTCTAATAAAGTGGAAGTTGTTTCTACTAATGTAATGCCCAGTTTTTGACAAGTGGTGGTTGTTAGGATATTAATTGCAGCCCCTAAATCAACTAAGGCATTTGCAAAAGTTTGCCTATTGATTTGTACTATTACTATTGGATTTCTTGGGTCTTCATATTTAACGGTTGTTTCTTTTCTTGATAATAGGTCGGATAAGGTGCCAACTACTTGGACTATTGGGTTATTTGTTATTCTCCTCCTTGGTTTTCTTGTACATAGCTCTTTGATGGTTTTTGCATATATTGGGATGTCTTGGATGGCTTGGAGGAGTGGGATTTTTATGTACAGATTTTTAAGTTCTCCCAGAGTATCAAAATCAGGCTGCTATATAGGTCGAGGTATAATTAATCGTTCTGGAAATGAAGGAGAAGATATGATTACTTGATCATGAGTTTATTGTCGGATCACATCCTCTTCTTGTAGTGGTTGTTCTATAGGTAATTGATTTTCAACTTGAGCGATTTTATCTCCCTCTGTTTCTATAATGTGCCTAGATCTTAATTGAAGGTCATTACATTCCCTTAAGATTGGTTTGTATGTCTGGTGTTTCAATTATTTGAATGGATTGGACCGGTCTGTTATTCGGATTAGGGTTGGGTTGGACTGGGAGTTGCGGTTTTGAGTTAGACTGGGGGTTTTGTTGTAATGCTGGTAGTGTAGGTTGAGGGAGCGGAATGGTTCCTACTGGATGATTCATTGGTCTTTGCCAGTTTGTCTGCTAGGCTTGACTTTGTGAAGTAGGAGGGGACCATTGCGTTGGATATACATTGTTTTGCCAATATGGTGGGGCATAGGGAAAATTTGACCAATTGGGTTGACTTGCTTGATTCGGTCATGGTGATGATGAAGGGAAAGGTTGTTGTGACCAATTTGAGAATGGAGGTTGATTTTGCCACATAGTATTATATTGTTGAGCATGATATTGTGGAGGCTGAAAAAAAGAAGCTGGATCAAAGAACATAACTGATTGTCACGACTGCCATTAACGGCGCTGATTAAGTAGGTACACTGGTTCTGGCTCTTCTTCCGCTTCCTTGTAAACTGCTTTCAATCCAGGAAGTGAGGGACAACTCTCTGTAGAATGGTCTTTTGTACAATTGGCGCAAACTTGAACCACATCTAATGGACACTCTTTATGGTTGTGTTTCTTTCTGCATCTGAGACAGAAGATTGCCAAAATTTGTTCAGCCTTTGTTTGTTTCTGCTTGGCCTGCATAATATCAAGTTGCGTTGTTAGAGTCCCCAATATGTTGGTTTTGAAATTTTCTAATAAATTTCCAATTTCTGCATGAGTTACTCCTTCTGTAGAAATCTTGTTGTCTCTTGCAAACCTATCATGTTCTGCTGGTTTAAGTCTTGTGCTGCCTCTTGAACTCTTGATACATAAATCAATAATGTCAACAAAATTTTCTTGATAAATATCTCCTTTTCCCATAATATTTAGTGTTTCAATCCATTGTTCCTTCATTCCTTTAATTAATGTTGTTTTTAATACATTATCAGGTAAGGGTAATGATGCATAAGGAGATCTTTGAAGATTATATTGAAAATGCTCAACATACTCTTCTAATGTTTCATTTGGTCTAGCTACCGTCTGAAATATTTCATCTGTTAACTCTCTAGACCTGCAATAATCCTGACATTTTTTTAGAAAAGCCTCTTTCATTTGATCCCAGTTATTTATAACACTAGCACCTAACCCCATAAACCATCTTAAAGAAGCCCCTTTTAATGTAGAGGGAAATAATTTTAGTTTCTGGGAATCAGTGGTATAGTCATAACCTCTACACAACACATCAAATTCAAACAAGAATGCATTCAAATCTTCTGATGTAAGGCCATGAAATGTAGGGATATGCTAGAGAGGAATTGCTTTCATAGGAGCATTAGCTGCAGTGTCCACAATGGGATATTGCAGTGTAGAAGTTTGGGTGTTTGGCTGGTTTTGGGCCATTTGGTCAAATATGTGTCAATAATCTCCTGGGATGTCTAGGAGGGTCTTCCTAGGCTGACAAGGGGGAATGGATTCAGAAAGAATGGCCTTAACAACACTTCCTTTATCTGGGATGATGAGAGTTCCTAATGTCTGGGAGGATTTTGGTTCTTGAGGTTCTTCAACTTCGTTGTGGATGATTTTTGCAGCACTTCCCTTATCTGGGCTGCTTAATGGCTAAATTATCCCAAGAGGAGATATTGGTTCTTTAGTTTCCCCTGTTTCTCCTCTCCCTTCACATAGATTGCTAAGGTTCCCTTCTTGTAATGATTTTGGGCTAGAATTCTCAATTTCTTGAAAATCTTGCTCTTCGGTGTGACTGTGCACCTCAGTAAAGGCTATAGATGGTGATCCTGTGGCCTGAAGGGAACTAGTAGATTGTCTAGAATCAACTTTTCTAAGTCCTATTGAAGGCTGAGATTATGCTTTCTTAAGGATTTCATCTATAAAGGTTGATTGGCCAAGGGTCACCGGCCCCTTAGTTTTATCAGACTTGGGTAGAGGTTTAGGATTATTTTTAGGCTTTTTCTGCTTAGTCATGCACACAAATCAAATGCTAATTTCCACCCAAAAAAAGCAATAAATCTGCAGGAAAGTGGGTAGGGGAGCAAGGCTATTACATGCTTCACATGTAGGTTCTTACCTTCCACTTTTAAAACCCAATTCTCTCGTAGCAGGTTCTTACACTACTCTGGAAAAGAAACAAATGGCTACACTCTTCCCCAACAACGGTGCCAAAATGTCGAGCAATAAAAAGGGTATTTTTCACCTCTATTTGCCCTACATTAATTGTCAATCTAGGAACGATTTGTTATCTCAAAGAGTGTACTTAGTTTGAGGCAGTCATTTAATGCTAGTAGTAGAGTGCTCTAAATACAAGAGTAAACAGATGCTTGGAATAAAATCTTCTTGGAAAAAGAAACCTAAGACTCAATTCATGCGTTTAGAAAGCTACAACAATTTATTAGTCAAGGGTATAGTAATGGTAACTCATCTCTCTGTAAACTGATGCAATTAAAAAGTACTCAAAGAAAGGATCATCAATCTGGGAACTAGACAACATATGTCGATGTTCACTATAGTTTCAGACCTTCTGCACACCAAAGCGATGATAACTTCAAATGAAGAGAAATGGAACATCAACTATATTTATAAACAGGATTGAACAACAAAACCTTAACCTATAGAAATGAATGCAACAATAATTATATCCTATAGGAATTAAGTAACAGCCTTTGAATTGAACAACAAATAGAAATATAACAGCGGACTAATAAAAATAAAATATAGAAGAGCAACTTAGATCAAGTATGAATGTACAACAAACTAGAGTAAACACACAACACACTTAACATTAAAAGGAACAATAGTCTGAGCTTTGATACAATAAGTATAGATCACAGCTATAAAGTAACAACAACTGTGATCACAACGGAACAACAATCCCGAATGAACAACAATCATAATTTAAGAATAAACCATATAGTGGTATCAATTTAGGAATATACAACACTATTAATCTGTAATCGAATGGCAATCTGTAAGGAACAACAATGTTATATCAATTGTCAAAAGGAACAACAATGCGATATAAAGTTAGAATGAATAACATAGCATTCCTGTTGTAGGTAATAATATTATTTAGTCAAGTATATATAACAGAGCCGATATGTAAAACAACAAAGCATGTCAGATCACTGAACAGAGTAAATGGAAGAGATAAAACCACACATGAATATGAAATAATGGTACAGAAGCAGCTGATCCACCAGAGTTGGGCCTTTAGCCTACAGGGACTCACTGCCTAAGGTTACTCCACAATCAACGATAGAACAACAACAAGGTTTATATATTAAAACATCAGACAAAGTCAATGATCAAAGTTTCAAGTACCAAGAAGAATTTCATAAAAATAACAATTGTTCTCCTCCATGCTAACAATTCTCCCCCTTCTTATAACAGCCGAGCAGAGATATCAATGATACAAAAGATTGTTAAGATAGCGATCTCTCAAGATCAAAGGATCTTAAGGGATTCACCAAGCTATTAGTTCTTAGTTATCCTCTTGTTATTTTGCGCTGATTGGGTATCTCCTTTTCCTCTTCCTGGCTATTACGCTCCAATTTAGATTGCCTTGTTTGAACGCAGTTCCCTGTCAAAGGGACAACATTTAACTTGGTCTTGTTCTTTCCTTTGGGATGTCAGTCTTCCGTTTTCTCCTCTTTCTGCATAGAAAAAGGGTAATTATTAGTTATTTCATGTTACATAAAAATATTCTAGATTTTATCATAATCTCTTGTCCTATACCTAGCTCATGATGCAAAAAGGCTATGAGTTTTGAAGAAAAGATGACAAAGTAAATAAAAATAGCATACCTTCTCTAGTGCTCAACAAACACAGTATAGGTATAAGAGCTATGTAGATCGGAATAGCTTATTCAAGGAGTTCCATATTTAGGAACAGGTGTACTTGCACATCAAACCGAAGAAGATCTCATTGCGGATTCGATCATGTGTCAAGCTGGCACTGTGGTTTTGTGGACCCTTTAGTATTGTTGAGAGGATTGGGCTAGTAGCCTATTCAATTGCACTACCTCCGACAATGAAATTTCATGATGTTTTCCATGTATCATTGCTTAAGAGCATGTTGAATATGTTGGTCATGTGATTGAATGGTTTTAATTGCAAGTGGAACTAGATGGCAATTTCCATTCAGAGCCTCGATGTATATTACAGAAAAAGGTGCAAATGCTCTAGAAATGAGAAATCGAGCAAGTTAAAGTGTAGTGGAAGCACTATGGGCTCGACGAAGCTACATGGGAGATGCTGAATCAAATTTAGGCTATGTATCCTTCCTTGTTTGGTGGCTGAGGAAAAGCATTTTTGGCTTGGTTTTTTGGTGTGGTTTGTGGTATATGTTTTGATGATGATGGTTTCTGTACATACGTATATGGATGTAAATACTACCATGAGCTATGCTATAAAGCTCCAATAAGTTGTATCGGTGTCATATCATGATGATGTTATGTTGTTATGTTTCATGTTGGTTTGCTTCTCAACGGGTTGGTCATTGTAAATACTACATCAAACTAAGTTATAAAGCTTCATGGGTAGTATCTTTTCTTTTCAACAGTTTTGCTGAGGTCTTGATGTGGTCTAACACCGAGGATGATCTTCCCCAAGGGGGAGGGTTTTGTAACAACCCTGGTGAAATTCCATGTAATAAAAGTTAATAAATGAAAAACTAATAACCACAGTTGATGGGACACTTATTCCAAGTTGAATGTTGGACAAGTCATCTTAGGGGGTGTTCATTTGGTTGTTTATGGCTAAGGAAATTGGAAAAGGAAATGGCTAAGGCTTTGGAAAGGAAAAATGGTATTTTTAGCACATTTACTTATGAAAATAATGAAAATAAGGAGAAAAGGGAGGTGAAAGGTCACAATTTGCATGTGAGGAGGAAATTGAAGGAAAATAATGAAAAATGAAGAAAATAGAGGCCTCATTAATAAAAAGGCTTATGAGGATCAGTTGGTAACCTTTTGTCAGCTGAGTTTTGGATCTCTCTCATTACTCTCTCTCTCTCTCTCTGTGTGTCACTCTTGGACACTTAGAGTTTCTTAGAGCATTTTGTCATTGGACCAAGAAAGGAAAAAAAGGTAAGGGGAAGTAAAGATCAAGCAATGAAAGGCAGGATCAAACAAGTAAAACATGCTTCATTGCATGTATTGACTTCCATGTGTATTTTCCTTGCTACATTTGGCATGCATGGTATTGCATGTGCTTCTTTTTTTGTTGTGGCATGGGTTTTTCTAGGTGCAATAGTGTTTTCATCCTATCCTTTCCATTTCCACATAGCCATGGTGTGATATAGTTTTCATGTTATGGTTGAGGTGGATTATCAAATGGATTCAAAGCTGAGTGGGGTGGACCTCTGAATGATAGAGCACATGGACTAGTGGTCCTTGAACTGAATTATGGATCACAGTAAAGCCACTGGCCTAATGAGCCTTGAGCCAGACTGTGGGTTGCGATAAACTCAGGATTGCGTTTCCTCAATGGGCATAGGAATCCTTTACAGTGAATGGCATGATATATGGTAAAGCCAAGAGGTGGTTTTCTCTTCGCTGGGCCTAGTAATCCCTGATTTGGGAAATGTAGTAAATCCTGGAGAGTGGATGTTGCTTAGGGTCTAGTGATCCAGGTTTGGATTGTGGTAAAGCTTGAGAGAACAAACAAGAAAAATCCTCATAGTGTAGGTGGAGAAATCCGGTGGCATCCATGCTTGCTTGGCTTGGTGATCGGGTGGAGATCATGGTAAAGCATATTATGATGTGTTCATTGTGTTGGTATAGTGATCCTAGATGGATTATAGTAAAGCCTGGTTTCTATTGATGAGGGTGAGGTGGTTTAGCCTCAGTATTCCCTGGTTGGATATTTTGGTTTGAGTCCCACATTCATGCTTGGAATATGGCATGAGGCTAAATGGATAAAGAGAGATTTGGCTCAACCATTCTATGGTTGGGTGGAATGTGGTAGTCCCATCTTTCGGTCCATGTTTACACCTATAGGTTACATGTCAATGATATGTTTGATGAAATTCCTACCATGTCTAGTAGGGTTTTAATTAAGGTCTTGTTCAATTTATTATTTATTCATCATTGTTTCCCCATTCTTTTACTATTCATGAGTTATCGTTCCATCCTGGGTAGTGATCTGGGCCTAAAAAAGTGGCTCAAATCTTGGAGTCATTGGCATAGCATGGACAAATTTAGTCTCTAGTCATTGGCAGGCAAGCCTGTGAGAGACACTTTGAGTTTCTAGATGCTCTCTTGCCTATAACATGGGAGCGACTGAGGCCTAAGATGTCCATAAGATTAGCGGAACCTAGGGGATAAGATGTTTGAGTGGCTTCCATGTCTCCTAACCATTTTTTGTTGATGTGGATAGGTTGGTTGATGTGTTTTGTCAATTCCACTTCCTTAAGGTTACATAGGAGGTTGAATCCAATCATAGTACCCTCTCGTCACATGTTTACCCGGTTCGGATGATTTCTTGGGTAGATGTGTGAGGAGGGTGTTATATATATATATATATATATGGATTCAATGGAGGTAACACTTGTTACAAGGTTTCTACTTCTTTAATGATAAACACATGACAGAGCCTATGCTGCAACATTATATCCTACAGGCCACTTTTTTCATCAAGCATGAAGACAAATTGATGATAAAATCTGACAACAATAAATCAATATCTTAATGGAATAAAGCCAACACTCACTTGTTCCTATAGGATGTAGCAATTCCTCTCTTTATTTAATATTTTGGTCCACAACACCCTAGTTTCTCAAATTAGACTCTGCAATATAATAATGTATATTAGTGTAGAATTTGTAGTTTTCTCATGATCAATCTATATATAGGGAATAGCCAATTTACTCTATATTCAGTTGTACAAATTTCAAACTTATTCACCTATTAAGATGTTTCTTCTCACATGAATGTCCTTATGGCTTACGAAAACCACCCTTGGGTGAGCCACTGTTTGATTAACTGAAAGTTGAGAGGAATTATGAAGCATTCCCATATTTTCATAGTTAAGGGTAAAAACATGTTGAGAAATATGACCCTGAATTTAGTGTTCATTATCTAAGATACAAAATAAAGTTCCGATTTCAAAAACCATCTGAGCAAAGGAGAGGAAAAAAGAGTTAATATTTCTTTATCATCTCCTCAAACCGAGAAAATCAGCCCCACATGTTTGATTTCCATTTTCTTTTTGTATGGAAGAATTTTATGAAAGCATGGAAGACAAGGCTATGAATAGTGGACTAATGAGTTCCACCATTGGTAGGCTAGACATCCAGTAAATATGGAACAAGACAATAATCATTAATGAACCAATTCAACATTGTTCAGAGGTCTTTGTTTCAACGGGATGTATACCCCAGGAAGTTTTGTACACCCCTCCACGCGGGGGGGTG
>APFE031213092.1:52100-86286 GCA_000404065.3 Pinus taeda | reverse complement strand
CCTCTTTAGCTCTTGTAGATGAAGTCCTCCAAGCTCTTCCTTCTCCTAGCTCCTCCTTCTTCACTCCTCCAAGCTCCTCTCTTCTCCTCTCCTTTCCTCTCTTCTCTTCTCCTCTTCTCTCTTCTCTTCTCCAACTCTCATAAACTCAAAGTGAGAAAATGAGGAATGAATGGGGACTTTATTCTTTTCATTCCTCACCTTAACCTCACTCTAACCTCACCCTAACCCACCCACTTTATGCTAAGTTAACATAACTTAAAAAATAAAAATAAAAATAAATGTCTTTTTCCCTTGCGCGCGCGGCCTTCTTGCCCAAAGCGTACGCTTCCACCTCCGAAGCGCCACACTTCTGAGGCCCGAAGCGTCGTACGAAGCGCGCTTCGGAGGCATGGAAGCGGCGCTTCCGTACAGCGCTTCCAAATTTCCAGGAAGCGACTAAAAAAGTTGAAGCGACGCTTCCGAATTCAAAAGCGCACTTCCGGCCAAGCTTCCTAGGCACTTCCGTACAGGACGCGCTTTGGGGCTTGGAACCGGGGGGGCGCTTCGTGCAACACTGGTTTAGATCTAAGGATGATAAAGTGTAACCTTTAGCAGAGTAAGGAAATGTCACTACCTGAAATTTGACACTCTCTTAGTTCTTCTCCTGGAAAGGAAACGTCTAATCTCTCTGCATACAAACTCCCATTTGAAGGTTGCACTTATACCTAGTCTCCACCAACAATGGATTTTAATCTGCTAATGTATTTATTACTGATATGTTTCTCTGTGGCCAATGTTTTTCCATGCCTTGCACTTGCTTTGGTGCAAAAGAACCAACACTGACCAGCACTTTTCAAGAAACCAATCAAGTCAGCAATACTAGAACTAGGAATGAAATATGCATCTTCATCACAGCGAACGACCAGGCAAAATCGTTTCTTCTGGACCTATATATTCAAATTTCGGAGATTGCTTATTTCTTCTTTGAGTTCAATGTTTAACTGCATATACTTGTCATCATTGCTTCTGTATAACCCTTGCGCTTTAAGTCCTCGTTTTAAAGACTTGATATTTTCATGCCACCTCACCTCTGATAGAAGTTTGTCCTCCTCCTGTATATCCTTTGCGATTCAGTTCATTGTTTTAAAGACTTGATCTCTTCATGCCATCACGATTCCCACCTATGTTGAGAGTTTGTCCTTGATCTATTGAAGGTCCAAAATCAATTGATTTTGCATGCCTATATGTGTTTCAGAAAAACTAACTGAAGAGACTATAGTCATGTGTGCTTTTAGTGTGTTTTTGTACTTCAATTATCCAATGGTCAGCATTCTATATTGTGCATAGGTGATCCAACAGTGCTCATATTATTGGTATTCACCACAGTTTATTTGTGTCATGTCACTTGCTTTGCCCTTGATCTCCATTTGAAGTTAATGGCGAGTCACTTGTCCATCATCACAAAGAGTAGTATTGCACTCTATGTAGCCTTTATTTTCTTAAGCAGTGATACAATTTTTTGTTGCTATGTTGATGTTTCTCTCTTTGAGAGTTTTACAATGTAAATCATGTTGTCTATATTATTGATATGTGTGAGTTACGCCTCTGTGGTGTTTGCTCCTTGCTTGCCCACCTATAATTTCTCGATATGGTATTAAAGCTAACACATGGCAGGTATGTGGGGCACTATGGCCTGACATGATGCATGTTGCCAGTGTCTACGGTTAAGGTTTGTTTTGTTGTTGATGTTTAAAAGTGACAGGTGGGTGATGGAATTCTTATTCTTGTTTTGTATGTTGATGATCTCATTTTCACTAATAGTGATCCTCATTTGATTAGCTACGCGTAGGAAGTAGTTTGATATGATATACTTAGGGCACATGCATTATTTTCTTGGTTTACATGGTTCACAAAGAAAGGAAGAGATTTCCCTTTCTTAGCCTATGTATGCTATGGATCTCCTTCACCAATTTTACATGGATTATTGTAAATCAATCCCAATCATTTTCAATCCACAATTAAGTTGTTTGCCAGTGTTCCACATCTCAAATGGATGACACTTTGTATTGGCAATTGATTGGCATCCTTTTGTGCTTAACTCATACCTGTCCAAACATTTCACTTCTTGTTGATTTAATCTCTCATGATATGCAAAAATTGCATGAGAACCACTAGAAAGCAGCAGAGCAGATACTTCAGTGCATCCAAGGTATAGCTAAGTTTGGTTTTGCGGGGTTCTCCTGTTTTGGTTGCTTTGAGTAAAAATGATTGGGTTGGAGACCCATATGATTGGGATTCAACTGCAGGCTATGCATTCAATTTTGGTTCAAGCCCTATTAACTGGGCCTGCAAGAAACTGTGTGCTCTTTCTCTTTCTTTACTGAAGCTAGATATAATCTAATAGTGCACAAAGAACAGGAAGTAGTTTGGCTTCAACAGATCCTTTTTGAGTTTGTCTTCAATAAATCCTTTTTTCATTGGTTTCTAACATGCACACCTGACCATTGAAGTTGCCCATCATCCAGCTCAGCATAAGGGCACTAAGCACATTGAGATACACGTGCACTTCATTCAGCAGCTTATTCATGATCAAGTTGTTGGCTCGACATTTTACCATACAAAAAATGTTGAACTGACATAAGCCAAGTTTCTTCGTCATTCAAGCTATGTTAGGTGCACAGGAAGTTGTCATTAAGAGGCATAGGCATAATGCCTCCTTCCTTACACATCCTTTTGTAAACCCTTCACCCATCCCAAGTTGAATATCAGACAACTGGGATTGCTTCAAACCAACTTGGTCTAATGTATTATAGTCAAGGTGTGCTTTTAGTGTGCTTTCATACTTAGTTCTCTGTCGATCAGCATTCTATCTTGTTAATAGGCAATGTGAGGGTGCTATTATTCTTAGAATTCACAAAAACTGATCCATGTCTTATCACTTTATTCAGGCTTATTGGTGTGTGATCTCTATCTAAACTTTAAAGATCATGGAGGGTCACTTGCAAATTGCAATGCATGCTAGACAATATAATATTGCACTGGATGTAACATTCCTTTTCTTAAACACTAATACAACCTTTTTGTTGTTCCATGGATGTTTCCCTCTAGGGTTTTACCACATAAATCATGTTTTTCCTGTTTGTGTGACTTATCTCTCTATTGTGTTTGCTCCTTCGTTTCTCACCTGTGAATCCCCAATGCCATAGTCATAAAATGCTCCCACACAATAAAAAAATATCTCATAAACAAAGCAATCGAAAGCAATCGAAGTTAGATACACAGGCTGTCTGTTTTTCGGAAAAGAATACAGAGGCTGTGCCAAACTACCTCCATGCCCACACAGCTCGAGCCAGTCCTCAGTCGACATCTTTCTCCAAGTTAAATCCACAGGGGCAAGACCAGGAGATACTAGCGCAGTACGGCAGGAAATATTTCCAACCTACGAATTAACTTTTGGGAACACAGGTTTAAGCCAGGTTACAGAGGATCCAGTGAAAATTCGGGCTGAATCCACCACGATTTCATAATTTTATGCCAGAAGGACTCAATGTAAACCCTCCACAACATCACTGTGGAGCTCATGCAGCCACGCCCTCAATAGAACCGTTGCTAACTGACTCGATTCTTCCATTTGACCACTGTTACGAAGCAGCCATCAACAGTGCAAACAAAACCAATAACTTTGCAACATCTCAGTCGAGCCACCAGCTCCCTATCATTACTGTTGCATGCTTCATTGTCCAAATTAACCAGTGGCCCCATACATTACAGAAGTGTATGCAATATTCTACATCACCTAGCAGGGGAGCAGTGGGGGGCGGGTTCTAGGCACCGACTGCAGACAGCAACAGCAGAGGCGCAGACCAGTTAAGGTAGTGTGGATGCACACTAAGTGTTTGATAAATCAACTGTATAACAACTGAAGTTACAGTCCCTGTTTGTGCAGTATTCTTCCAGGACCTCTGATGGACTTAGACATGGATATCAACCAATTCCCTAAAATCTTGTCAGAGCCTCCAGCTTCACCTGAACCCACAGTAACAGTGGATGAAGGTCAAGCGATACAGCTTGAAACTGGGGTCCATGAAAAAATCATGGAGTCGAATTTCTCATTTTGGACAGCCCAAGTAAAACAAATTTTGCAGAAAATGGAATTTCTGGAAACTGCAAACAACAAGCTCCGTTCAGAAATACACACCCTCTCTACCAAAGTTTCAGAGGCGGAAGGGGATAATTTATCCCTTAAGAAGATATTACATGAAAGCAAAGAGCAGGAAAACCTCCATCGTCCAAATGATACGTTGCATGCAGAAATTCTTGACCTTAAAAGCAAGCAGGAAGAAATACGATCCCAACAGGCCACCTTCAAACAAGAAACTGAGACACAAATAAATTCTTGGGCACAGGTGGTTCGGGCAAAGGATAAAACTCCTACCCCTCTTGCAGCAGTTGAGGAGGTGGTGCAAGCAAAACTTGTAGAAGAACGCACCAGACGAGCAAGAGAACTGAATCTCACGGTGAGAGGTCTCCCCTTACCTCACTCCTCTCTGAATCCTATGGAAGTGGGGACTAGGTTCTTTCAGGATACCCTTAGCCTCCTTGATATAGCTCTGGATAGAGCCTGGTTGGGCTACGACTCCACTCTCTTCCTCAAGTTTCGGAATGCATCCGATCGACTCTGCACCCTCAGGGCTAAGCGGAAGTTCTTTTCTCTCCCCAACAGGATTTTCTTGGATGAGGACCTCACTCGAGCACACGTTGTGGAACTTAAACAATCCAGAGAACAGGTTATGGCAACACAACAAGCAAGGAAATGGGCAGTTATCAAGAATCTTCGGGCAATGATTTGGGACTCCTTCCCACCTGGGTGGGAACCCCGAATTGGAGGTTCCAAATGATAGGCCCGCTTAGGGAGACGACAGGGTACAGGCATCTCTATCCGCTGTTGGAATGACAATGGATCTTTCTGGTCATTGTCAGGACTTTTGTATGACGCTCTTGAATCAACGAACATCCTCTTCGTGACCAAGACTCATGCAAGCCCTGTTCGACCTCTCCTAGATATCGTAGGTTACCAATGGTTCTCAGTTTGCAAGCAAGAGACGAGGAGCTCGGTAGGGGTCAAAGGATCAGGTGAAGTTGCTTGTTTGGCTAATGACTCACTCTGGAACAGGGTATCTTTGGTAGCTAGAGATGAGTTTGCCAGGTATATGTGGATTCAGATTAACGTCGAAGTCTCTCCTTTGAGGGACATCTACATTGCAATCTGTTACTTTCCCCCATCCTCTTCACCATTTGCCATCCATAATGGCTCAAATGGGGACCCCTTTATAGACTTGTACACCGGCATCACCCAGTACTATGTTGTTGGGGAAGTCATCCTCCTAGGTGACTTCAATGCTCGTACTAGAGATCTCCAAATCCCTCTCCACGATTGATCAGAGGATGTGTTTTGTACCCAGGGGATAGATCCAAATTCAGTTGGGCTTCACCGGATGTTAGATGACGCTTTAGGGCCCACAACAGTGTATGGTAAGCATCTATTGCAGTTGGGAGAATCACAGGTGTTCTTAGTTCTAAATGGTCTCCCCAGCTTCCCAGAGTCTCGCTTTTTCACATGTTGGCCATATGGCAGGAGTGCAAGTGTAGTTGATTATGTCCTCACTAGCTAGAACTTGCCCCCTTTTATTCGCCATCTCTCGGTCTCCCTCATCCCCCTTGTTGATCATGCACTTCTTTCCTTCTCTCTCTGGTTTGACCCTCCCCGTCCACCCCATCCTTCCCCTCGGGGCCCACCCCCAACCACCTTTCGATTTGACGAAGGTGACCCTGACATCTTCTCCTCTACCCTACACAAGATGCTCCCATCAGAGACCTAGTTCTCCTTGCTTTATTCTGCTTCCACTAAATACACCCGTCTTTCATCTGCCATTTGGGAAGCAACACTCAAATCCTTCCCTCACTCCACTTGTTCCACTTCCACCTCCCGAAAAATTGGATCTTGCCCCATTAACAAATGGTACAATGACGAATACAAGACTCTACATCGAGAACTTTGATACTGTTTCACCCACTCTCAACCCTTCTACCCTAACCTCAAAGCTTCTTACCATCGTCTCCTTTGTCATAAGAAACGACTCTTTGTCTCTCATAGAAGACGAGAACTTTTTGCTCTCCTCGCCCACTCCCCTAAACAAGTTTGGCATACCATCCTTCCCCGACGCTCCCCTCTTCCATCTGACCTTGACCCTACATCCATGTTCTCTCACACTTCTAACCTTTATGATATTCCGGGGCAGGGCCAAATTCATGTTACGTCCCCACCCCCCTCCTGTTACCTATTCTCAAACAAAGATATTAGAGAGGCCATTTGGGTGATGAACAACAGCAAAGCAACCGATGAGGAAGGCTACCAAGCAGAGTTCTTTAAACACGGTTTCCGTGCTTTGGTTAATTACTTGGTTGATCTCTTCAACCATGTAGTCCATGAAGGTTTTCCACTGGCATGGTCACACCACATCATCCATCTGATCCACAAATCAGGCTCCAACTCAAATCCCAATAACTACATAACGATCATGGTGGGGCACACGTTCTCGAAGTTGTATGCTATTGTTCTACATAGGAAGCTATCCAGTGACCTTGAGAAGAGACAACTCAGAGCTAGGGAACAGGCAAGTTTTCGACCAACTCATAAGACCATTGACCACATCTTCACCCTCTGCACCGTGATTGAGGAGGCACGACATCGCTCTTCGAAAGTCTACTGTTGTTTCATAGATTTTCAGAAAGCTTTTGACTCTGTTCCGAGAGAAGCCTCGCTCTAGAGACTCAGAGATATTGGCATCTCAATGACCCTATTGACAGCTATTATACGCCTATATGAGTCTGTCCTTAGCGCCTTCACATGGCTCATGAGATGTCTGATTTCATCCAAAGCACTTTTGGGGTTACAGAGGATTGTCCATTGTCCCCTACCTTGTTTGGGATCTATATTGATGAGTTGGAGGATTTTCTACACGAGCATATACAGGAAATTGATGGTTGCCTTCTTCACCATGTCCTGATATCTATTCTACTCTTTGTTGACAACGTGGTCCTCCTCTCCTCATCTCCAGAAGGATTACAGAGGCAATTGGATGCCTTACCTCTGTTTTGCAATCTTCAGAAGTTGACAGTCAACCTGGGTAAAACCAAGATTATGATCTTCAATGAGGTGAAGAAAACTTCGAACCTTCACTTCCACTCAAAGGGGAGGAGGTTGAGATCACCAGCACGTATACGTACTTCGGGGTGCAATTCTCAGGTCCCCACTTCAGTTTGCGACTAGCACTTCAGCGTCAGATCAACAAAGGATATGGATCCTTATCCCTTCTCGAGAGACAGTGCTTTCGACATCACTTCCAAGACATCTTGTCCAAGATGAGCCTCATGGACACGTTGATCCGTCCCACTGTTCTATATGGCTCAGAGATTTGGGGACCGTCTTTACTCAAGTCAAATTGGGCTTCAATTGAGAGAGTCCAAATTCTTCTTCTCCGCCGCATCATTATATGCAAACATACAATACCTCAACACATCATCCTTGTAGAGTTTGGAGCTTAGCCCTTTCAGCTTGAGACAGTCTTCAGTTTGGTCTCATTCTTGCATCGTGTTTGGGGATTTGCAGACTCGATAAAAAGCAGGGACCGTTACCCTTACTTCGCATATTGCTCTTCTGAGACTATTGCCCGTTCTACTCCCTCAGGTCAGGCTAGATGTTGGTTTACAGGAGTTTCAGATCTCTTAGAGTCAGTGGGCATTGAGTTGGATGGTCTTCCTCCTTTCCGATATTCCTTGGATGCTCTTGGTTACCTTCTACCTACTAGACAGGAGTTGAACAAGATCATCAAGGAGGACATCTACAAGCAATTCGTCCAGGTCACCTAGGCCAATCCTCAGAGAGGGTTGCGCCCAAAGATGGCTTTCTACGCTTAGCACTCCTTTGTGTTGAGAGACGGGCTCATTATTCGAACCCAGTATATATTTCACCACTAGATGCATGCTCTTCGCATTCCCCTAGGCCAGTTCAGAGTAGGTTCTCATAGACTTCGGTAGAGACGAACCACCAAATTGATAGACCAAACAAAATATGCCATGTATGTCATCTACAAGTAGAGACCGAGGTGCACTTCATTTTTGGATGCCCTATCTACTACGAGATCAAAGGAAGGTTCCATTGCTTGTTTAGAGACTCTTAAACCCTCGCAGACTTTTTCAGGTATCCCAATCAAAGATGTTTGGCCCTATATATGCAGGAGGCTCTCAAGTTCTGAGCGCATATTCTTCAACCTCCCATCAGACCAAACCCCACACAGAGGATCACGACATTTTTCAGGGTACTACCTTCAGACAAGGACACAAAGAGAACGATTGATATTGTTTCATAGACTCTAGACCAATGAGGATCCGTGAGACCTCACCCCGCCACACAAGATCTCAGCAGCAAAACCGTCTCAGATCCGTCCCTGGGAGACGGACTAGTTCCTCCAGACCTCAGCAATGCGCGAACTCCCCCAGACAACAATTTAGTGGACAGTCTGCACCTCCCACTGACCCTTCATCGGGCGAGCAAACTTTGTTGAGATTTTTTTAGTGTTCTTCAGTCAGCCTTGGATCTTAGGAGAGATGGGTCTGAGGATCAAACCCATTAGCCCCTAGATCCTCTCCATCAACACGTTCTATGCATTGTATCTTTTATTTTCCTGCATTGTGTCTTTTATATTCATGCATTGTATTTTTTATAGGGGACCGTTTGGTTCTCCCACATTGTATGGACATCATTGTACTCAACAGTCCCTTTGACCTACTTTGTGGTCATTAGTTGGACATAAATATAATTATCTTACCTTATCTACATTTTTTTCACTGGCCCTACATAATTACAACAATATAATAGGCATTATGTTGCACCCCCACCTACAATTGCAGCCATATGACAAGTAGCCACTAAACAAGAAATTAAAATTCCAACCCTCAGCAAACACATTCACCATGACATAGTAGAGAAGGTCTCCCATGGAGACCTAGAATTGCATAAAATGCATGCATAAGTGCAAAAATAATGTAGCATAATTAAACAAGCCCGAATCAAAAGATTTCATTGCAACAAAATGCCCCTGATCAAAATTAAACATAATCACACACACAGCATGAAAATTACAGATGTTTCCATGTTTGTAAACAACATTCAATTGCAAATTCATTAATAGAGATAAAACATTTATCTTTTATCAGAAGATAGTCCAAGAAACTGGTTGCATATAAGCAAATTTCTACCTAATCATAAGCATCCAAGGTACACGTCACCCCCACACCAAGCTATGAAGCCACCAGGGTAAAGCAACCAAGCTACATGCTTCTAGCTCACTCAACCTAACTCATTTGTTCTCATGGCTCGGTGAATCTGCTCACTATAGAGCAATCCAAACATCTCATCCAGCAATCAAACAGCCATGGCACTCTCTTTCACTGCCCTACACAACACAAGGAAATATTTCCCTTTCTCTTCTCTATAATGATATTCTCCCCTTCCAATGCTCATCTATGTAAGCAGAAAAAGCCCAATCTACTCAATGCCTTCTGGAAATAGCCTACAAAAATAACACTTCGTTGTCAAGGATCCAAGACCAACAAATACACAATAGATGATGATTCCCTAACTTGCCTAGTCTCTATGCTCACTTATAACCATCTATATATCAACCAAGGTCTGCAAGTTCCCTTTCACAGTTGTGAATTTGGTCAACTTCCTGAAGAATGCAGCAAGAGGAATGTAAAGCAAGAACTTGAGAGAAAAATAGAATGAATAATAATGAGGGGAATGATGGTTGGCTTTCCTTCTAACAATAAAAGGAAGTACTCTTGCATTTCCTCATAACAATTGTACTCAGCACATGCTCCAATAACTACTTGAGCAAACTTGCTCACCAACCTCTTCATGCAGTCAGTGATCAGCTTTCTTAAGTCAATGGATGTAGATGGTTTCATTTAAAAGACAAGATGGAAAAGAATCTTAGGCAGAGACTTGGCAATAGAAGACCACTTTTCACTGGCCCCCTTTCCTCTTCCCCTCTGATGGAATCATAGCCCCTCCCATTCTCTCCACAGCCATCTCAGACAATTATATATTATAAAATAATAATAATAATAATCTAATTTTAAAGGTCACTGCCAAGCCAAACACCAAATTGGTGTATAAGACACCTTGTTTGTGGGACAAGGGACCGGCCTCCATGCAGTGATTTGACTGCTAAAGTCTACATAGCTGTATATGCTCTACCACCCTCTGGATTTGAACCTGTGACCTCTTACGAGAAAGCTTATGCTCTTCACCATTAGGCCCACATATATAACTTCAGTTTACCATGGCAACCCTACCACAAGGTCCATAGGAGTATATTAACATCATCTACATGCTTACCAAATTGTTAATCAGGCATCAGCCCTAAGCTCCACACTAGGAACCCATATCAACATATTTATATTATTTATGGTCATTTATTTAAACTCACATGGCTCAATTCCAGTGATTTATTTAAGCTCGCATGGCTTGATTCCAATCATTATAATCACACATTTACAAATTATACATAATCTAGTTCGACACATTCTAAAGGTCAAGACTCAAAACCAAGGTAATACATGTTCACTAAGTAGTAAGAACATTACAGGTAAAAATAAAAGCTTTCATTGGATTCAAACTGTTTCTTAAATATGCTTCTTTTCATTCATAAAACAATATGTACTTAAGAAATATGGTTTGAAAAAGCAAGCAGGCGGCCTGTCACCAAGAAGCTTTCAACTGGTTAATTAACCATATACCTTCCTAGACTAGATATACAAATATTGTTTTCATTACAACGGATCGGCACTAAGGCCATTATTAAAAGAGTGCTCTGAAAAACGAAAGTATGCCATAAAGGACAGGACAATACATTTCAATATTTACCTGCAAGCCACCAAGCATTAACCACTGTATAATTAAAGGTCAAAGAGCCCACCGGCTCAGGCTCAGGCACAGGGCACCGGACACCAGTACCTGCCATAGCATACCTGCCATAGCAGAAGAAGTCGGTGGGTCATTACCATTGACATTTGTGAGTCAAATTGGGACTCCTATGGTGGTGTGGGGCCCCAACCTGCTTACACATCCTATGGGTTCATACGGTGGTGCAGGACCCAAAATGTTTCGACATCTTATGTGACCGCTCACCTTCGGAAATGATGAGCAGGAAGCAAAGGAACTTGCCATAGTCCACTGGGCACTGCGGCTCATCTCTGCAGTCTTGTGAACAACTGTCTTCCACATGGTTGCCCAGACTCCTGGCGAGATTGATGGGGCGGGTCAGCAGGCTAGGAAGGGGGGTTTGGTGGGACTTTGCTCATGGAAAAATGGTTTTCAACTGAACCGGGTCGTAAACGAATTGGTCAATGTAATTGCTAGTAAACTAACTGAGAACAAAACAGAGCCTTTCTAAGAACAAGAAGAATTCTAGCGCATTCATGAGACCATGTTTTCCACTTTTTGTTTTTAATTGTTGGGGGAAGAAGAATGAGTCTTGAAATCTAATTGACATGTCGGAGACCAGCTGCATTTCTGGGGGAGTGTAGAGGATGTAGCTACAGTAAAAGTTCAATTTCCAGCCGTAGATAGGGTGGGAGGTTTCTCGGCTTTAGATAGGATGGGAGGTTTCTCTGTCCCAATAAGTAAATCTAATTAGTTCCTCAATAAGCCCAAGAAAGAAAATCTATCCTAGCCAGAGCCCCAGTGTTGGTGACAAAACAATTTCAGAGTTTCTTTAACGGGGTAGTTTGCATCGGATGGGTATTCTGGGGATTTCTTATCTACTCGTTGTTGAGGACCGGCCATCAACTCGTAGAAACATTTCCAATATGCCATTCATTTGGCCTATCGAACTTTTTTATCAGCATGATACTGAAAAGGGGTACTCGGGAGCACCTAGAAGTAAAAGATAGTTTGGTCACACAAAGGAGGAAAGGGAAAAGCCGATTTGGTCACACAAAGGAGCAAAAAGAAAAGCTGATTTGGTCACACAAAGTAGGAAAGGGAAAATCCGAGCAAGCACACTCAACCACAAACAAAAAAACCCTAAAAATGCTTATATTTGGACACCTACAGAAAAAACTTAAAGAAAGTGATTTGACAACTGAGACATAAGAAAAAACACATCCACAAAAAGAGCTACATCAAGAAGACAGGAAATTCAGGGCAGAAGGAATAGAAAACGTCACAAACCTGCGCCTTGTCTGCAAGTTGCACCACCAATCGGCCAACGGGAAGGGGTGAATCATACAAGAATTTGTAATGGATGCACTCAGACCGCATGTGAAGAGATAGCACACGCCCATCTGCAGTAAGTCCTGCAATTGCCACCCCTATGTGATCATCCACCTTGAAAATCTTTTTCTGGTAGGACGAGAACTCAGAATTAGCCTTGGCCACACTCACCAACACAACATGAGTTTTGGATCTCAGCCCAACTGCAGCACTGCCCTGCTTCACTGCCTCCATTGCATATTCCACCTGGAACAGCCTCCCTGCGGGGCTCCATGTGGTCACATCAGTATCATACTGGTTCCTGAACATCTTCTCTTATCTGTGTTAGATCTGTGCTGCAAACTGACTGGGTTCGATATCAAATGTCGCAGATATTTCTGTAAATTTCGCTATTAGCTGCGCCTCCTCCTCTGGCTTCATATACTTTTAAGGGCTTTGTACTAGTGTAAAACACTCGTCATTTTGTGCAAACCCGCAGGAAATGTGAAATTTTAGGTTTTTTTTTAATTTGTTTGCTTGTCCATTAAGTTAGGTGAATATGAACCTTTTTTTTTCAACCTGGAAGTGAATATGAACTTACGAACTTGATGGAGAAGATACACCGTGGTAAAGTAGACTAGAGTAACAACAACTGTATCACTTCTGGTTGGCGAAGTCTAGCCTCATCATTCACCTTTAGCAGCTAAAGAGAACTCTTTTTAAGATGGGGGATTGACAATATTACAAATAATTAAGTTAGGGGTATTAATTTTCATTGATTTTAGAGAAAGATATTTGGATTATGAAGGATAAGGTAGAGAAGAGTGACTAGAAGGTTGGGAAGTGTTGGGTGAATTTTTGCCTTGAATTCTGTTTAAAATGTGAAGTGATGGTTGGAAATGAGTGTAAACATTTAAATATTGGTACAATATGGAAGAGATGTAGTGTCTATAAAATGAAGCATTAAATCAAAACATAGTAATAATAAAAATATAATGTCAATTCAATTAAAAAAGTAATAAAATAATAAAATGCTTCAATTCAATTTATTATATTGTAATTTTGTTTTTATCAGTGAAATTACATACAATTTTTTCCAAGAAAAAACATAATATGCATGTTATATTAAAGTAAATTTAACCCGCCCTAAGGAACTCACTTGGTAAGTCCGTGAAAATGTAAAGTAAATGTGAGTACAAAATCTTATGTTCAAACCCCTTGTTACTTACTCGTGGCCATATGTTGGGGACAGTGCGATCCATTTAGGAGTTATAGTGGTCGTGGTCAAAATCAACCTTATTGTTAATCTAGGTTGTCATTGATGTCAATATAGTAGTGTTTGTGATGGCAATTCATAGTGGTGAAAGTTTGATATATGATGATATGATGAGATGGAGGACCCAAGTGGATTGAACAGCAGGAGGTCCACTGAACAGCAAATGACGCAGAAGGTCAATCTATCAGCAATTGACGCAGGAAGTCAATTGAACAACAAATGGCGCAGGAGGTCAATTGAACAACAAATGACGCAGTAGATCCAGTAAAGCAACAGGAGCAAGAAGCCAAGGAGTAAGACGAAGAGTTCATCGAAAGCCATCAAAGAAACAAGTTATCGGAGCAAGAGAAGCAGGTTATCGCATATGCCCAAGGGTAAGTGTTATCGAAAGAACAAAGAGCAACAACGATAACAAAGGAGTAAAGAAGAAAACTATCGGAAGAGCGGAAGAGTGAAGAGAATCACAGGAGCAACAGCTATCGAAAGAGCGAGGGTAGGAAAGTACGGACTTCCTTGATCATGGCTAAAGTCCCGCACTCAATCCTAGTCGTCAATCTCATAGTCAACCCTTAGATCACGGTCAACTGTGGGGGTTAAGGCCGGTTTTAATCCATGTGCCAGTGGAAGTCCCGCAAACCGTCAATTGCGATAAGGTTGTGGACCCAACAGATTTATTAACAATTATTTAATGTAATATCACATCCACAGTATCGCAAGTTTCAAAGGATGTTAAAACCTCTTATTGCGATAGAGTTGTGGACCCGATGGATTCATTAAAAACAATTCATTGAATATCGCATTCGCTCCATCGGAAGACAAAGCATGTGCACACTTGTAAAACCTCTGCTTTTTTATGAAATTGCGATTGCGGGATTAAAGGTGATGACGTGGCATGTGGGACCTCCATGTGGAGAAGAAGGACAGTTCACAACTCATGAATGTGAATTAGCATAAGAAAGGGAGCCAAAGGTCGAGCGAACGGTAGAAATAAAGTCTAAGGTTGAGTGGGCGCAGAGGAAGCCGAAGAGCTAGTGGAAGACGAAGGTAAAAGCATTATGTTGATTGGGTTAATCTTTAAAAAGGCTCAGACCTGTGATAAATTTATTGATGGAAGAAGTACATAACGCAATTTTGAAGAACAGTTATGTGAAAGGAAAAATAAAGTTTCATCTGACATCGTTTGAAGGGAGAAGTAGCTAGCACCAGCATTGAAGCGTTTGTGAGTCTGGTTCTGGGAAGTAAGAGATCGCGATAGCAAGAATAGTGAGACGCAGTCACGCTTGAAATAATTACCACAACAGTAAAGAACAGAGGCTTGAAAACAAAGAATTGTTTTTGTGCATACATTGAGGCTTAGCACAGATATCTTGTTGGAAAGCTTCAACAAATCTTGGAAACATTATTGGAGACCATGATGCCTATTTGAAATCATCATGAGGTAACTTTGCAGACTCTATTAGGGCAATATGAAGAGTTGTGAAGACTCCTTCATATGAATATAGGTTGTCATTGATGTAGCAGTGAAGGTGTATATAGACAGAATTCAGTGAAGAAGATGTTGGGAGCAGAGAATAACTATCAAACACATCTGGACAATATATAGCAGAGGATTGGATCCCTTGGGGTTGGTGCCTCAAAATTGGAAGGATTGTTGTCCTTGGAGTTGGTGCTCCTAAATCCAAGGTTGGTGCCTTGACAAGACAGGGTTGGTGCCCTGGAGGTTGGAGCCTCACAAAAAGTCCAAGTTGGTGCTTGGCAACTGGTTGGAGCCCTATATATATTGTACTTGATTTATTCTAAATATTATATTAATAAAATCATTCATTCCTGTTGTTCATTTTGTGTTCTAAATATAAATGATTTAACGGACAAAAATAACAATTGAAAAGAAATATTGATTCAACCCCCCCCCCCCCTTTCAATATTTCCAACAATTGGTATCAGAGCCAATACTTTCACTTAAAAGCCTAATAGCTTGAAGGTTGATCATTAGAACACAGATGGTGAAGCCAAGGAAGAAAGTCTCCAATCCTCCTAAAGATGTGTCTCCCTCTACCACCGAAATAGAAGTCAATCAATTTGTGAAGGCTCCATGGTTCAATGAAAACTTTGATATATGGGAAGCAAGAATGAGGAATTTCTTAAAGACTCAAAGCATTGAAGTATAGGAATTAGTCATTACTGATAACATGATGAATGGAGAATCCAAGGAGTACAATGCAAAAGTGATGAAGGCAATCTTGAATGGGCTACCAGATTCTATAAAGAACAATTTAGGAAAATGTTCGTCAGCGAAGGGTATATGGGACAAACTTCATGATCTTCACTCAAAAGGAGCATTGAAAATGATCTCTAGTCAAGAAAATGATGGAAAACAAGAAGAAAATCCAAAGCCCGTCAAGGAAGCTGAAGATAAGATTGATGACATCAAGGCTAAAGAAGACCTAGAAAATGAAGAGAATGAAAAAGACTTTGTAGAAGGAATCCTCACTAAACTTATGGCTGTCATGGAAGAGATTATCAATTTGAAAAAGGAAAACGAGGAACTTAATAAGAAAGCACTAACTGGTGACCAAGACCAAACAAGGAAGAAAGTTGACCTTGTCAAGCTTCAAGTACAAGAAAGGGATGAAGAGCTTGCCAAGCTTAAGAAGGAATTTCATCAAAGAAAAAGAAAGCATCATGAAAAAGTCATATCCATGACACATCAATTGGATAAAGCAAAGAAACGGGAAGATACCTTGTCAAGTCAACTTGAACAAAGGCACAAAAGCTGAACAAACTTGAAGAAGAGATTGGTCAGTACAAGGTAGAGGTCTCCTCTCTCAAATCTCAACTACAAGAAGCAAGAAAGTTAGGACAAGGAGCTAAGAAGACAATGGAAGCATTGGCAATCATAGAAGGACGGGTTGATGAAGCAGAAAAGGAGAGAAACAACATGATATGTCAACTAAAAGCAAAGGATGGAGAAATCTTCAAATTAAAATCTAACATCAACCTTCTCAAGACCGAAACATGTAAAGCTATAAGGATCAAGGAAGAAATGGAGACCAGTCTAGCAAAGGAAAATGAAGAAATATTCAAAATGAATTCAGATATCATCTCCCTTAAATTAGAAGCAAATGAAGAAATACGTATTAAGGAAGAGATTGAGAAACAACTTGCTAAGAAGAATAATGATTGCGAAAAATTGGAAGAAGAGAATGTCTCCCTCAGGAAAAAGGTTGAAGGGATGGAGAAAACCTTGAAGAGCTCTCAAGCCTTGGATGACATTCTCAGCCATCAAAGATGTCCATTTGATAAATCAGGTCTCGGGTATGCAAGTGAATCCTCAAGCAAGAATGATAATGCTTCAAACAACAAGGATATGAGGAAGTCAGAAAGAAATGTTGACGCTCCCAATTTTAGCAAAGGTAAAGATAAGAAGAAATATTAGTATAATATGGAAGAGATGTAGTGTCCATAAAATGAAGCATTAAATCAAAACATAGTGATAATAAAAACTTAATGTCAACTCGATTAAAAAAATAATAAAATGCTTCAATTCAATTTATTATATTGTAATTTTGTTTTTATCGGTCAAATTACATACAAATTTTTCCAAGAAATAACATAATATGCATGCTACATTAAAATAAATTTAACCCACCCAGATGCGGGTGTCCTTAATACGTGATTAATAGGTGTAATGGCTTATGCATGCGCAGCTGGCAGCTGGCAAGCAGACAAGCACAAGCCCATTGATATTTATTGGCGAGCTGAGGAAGGAATTCATTGCCATTTATTGCAGGCACAAGCCCAAGGTACACAGACGGAAGTTATTAGGATGGCGCGCCAGCTTCAGGTTTCATTCGCCCTGGTTCTTTTCTCTTTGTCCGCAGAGTGTCCGCTCTCAGGGGAAGCCGTCTTCACTTGCTCTGGTTCTCTTAAGGTATGCCGCAGCGGCCGCCTCTGGTGGTCCTGCTCTCAGGGGAAGCCGCCTTGGACTCCGAATGGTCCCCAGTGGATTACCATAAGGAATTCCATTCTGCTGCTATGCGCAGATGCTAAGCGCTCCAAGTCAGATTTCACCTTTCGCGTCTGGGGTCTCAGGTCAGTCTTTGGCATATACTTTGTCTCCGTCCCGGTTGTAGGTGCCTGGGTTGGGAATTGGGTTCACACAGTTGTGGATGGGCATTGTCGGTTAGCCGAGTCTTTCGCTGGTGGGCTCAGAGTCTGGGTCTCGCACTCTTCTGTCTGGTCTTCCTTCTGGGTTCATACAAGCTCTCAGTCGTTTTTCCAGTACCCTCTGTCTTTGAGCCTGTTTATTATGCGGTCTCGTTCGAACATGGCACCTCGTCGACGGGGCATTCCGAGGCGCGGGAGCAATTTGGGTTTCCGGGGAGGGCCGGGGGGGCGGGGCAGCCCTGCTCCTCATCGCATATCCCCGCTAGCTATGGCCTCGCCTTCTTCGCCGACCTCAGATGAGTCTGGTCCCTCCCTAAACAGTTCGCTGCATTCCGCCAGGTTCAAATTCAAAAGCAGGCTAAACAAACCGCTCATCTCTGCCTTAGTCACTGGCATTTTCTCGGAGGAAGATGATGAGTTCGCCAGTTCGGATGCAGTCTCAAAGGAACAATCACCTTCTCAAAATGCCAATACGTCTCAGAGCAGATTGGCGGAAGATGTTCTCAAGGTTTCCTCGGTGGTGCAGGAAGAGGATTATCAGGACGAGGACAGCACTCAGCGAGACTCTCCTCAGGAGAACATCATTGACTACGAGCCAGCGAAAGGTTATGAAAGCATCTTGCACCTCAGGCCTCCTCCGAATGGCAATTTAATGGAAGTCGAAGACGGGGTGATGGTTACCTGGGAGCATGCCCCGGATAAGGTCAATGAAAATGATACTGGTGAGCCCAAGTAAGTTTCAGTCCATATGCTTGCAGTATAAGGATAGCAATTCAGTTTTGGATTTCCAGATTTCTTGGTTACGTCTCAGGATGCTCGGTACCGAACATTTCCAGCTTGTAGCCGATCATTTGCAGGGATTTTGCTCAGGATATCCGTTCTTGTAATCTTGCTAAAGTACAGTAATCAGTTTTGTACTGTTTAGTTTTTGGGTCTATATTGGTCTATTCAGGTTTTTTAGGTAATGATCACTGCTTCTATAAACAGAAGGAACATCAATTTTTGTAAAGGTGTCTTGACAGAGGGATGGCTACGGCTCTCTCAGAGGTTTAATCCTCTTTGTACATATTTTTTCTCTTTTTAATATTAATAGCATAGTCTTTACTCAAAAAAAAAAAAAAATTAACCCACCCTGGGGAAACTCACTTGGTAAGCCCGTGAAAAAGTAAAGTAAATGTAATATCTTATGTTCAAATCCCGTGTTACTTACTCGTGGCCATATGTTGGGGATGGTGTGATCCATTTAGGAGTTATAGTGATCGTGGTCAAAATCAACCTTGTGTCACACCCATATAAGACTAGCTCAGTCTAGGTACAAACCTTTCCTCAAATGTTACACACACACACACACACAAAAAAAAAAGTTTACATCTTGAGAGATTTGATCCCTCTCGGTGCTTGGTAGATCAGGAGTTAGGATGGATCTATGTTGGTTGTTAGTAGTTGGAGATGTTATGATTGTCATTCTTCATATAGTTTTCAACTCTTTTCTTAAATATCTTCATTTTTGTAAATTGGTTCTTTGTTCTCAAAAACTTTAAAGTGTTTTGCCAAAGTACATTTCTATCATTCTTTTTGAGAATTCATGTAATTGCAAATCAAGTCTATGCTCTACACTTAAAAAAAATTGGAAATCTAAGGGTGGGGGGGGTAGGAATTTTTTAATATTGCCTAAATTTTTTGCCCACTCTACATGTAAATGAACTCATTTAAGGTGGAATACTTGTGGCAATTTCTTAATTGCATGAACCAATATGAGACTATGAGGGCAATCCTCTGTGCTTGTTATTCATTTTTGAATGAGTTAACCTTTATTGAACCTAGCCAGATGGGATATTAACGTGCATGTGGGTTTATTTTCCTTTTGTTAACAAGCTTCTAGATGCTTCACTCTCTATTTTGGAGAATAGTTATAGGTTTATCCTTAGTTTCATTCATTCCCTTACTTGCAAAGGACATTGATCCCCCAACTCCTTTTCCATGCGTTGCTTTCAATGCCAATTTAAGAAGGTTTGTTGGGACTTGGTATTTTTGGTTTCTCGTCACTAAGCCATCAATTTCTATCCCATAAGAATATAGAATTGTTGTGTGTGGACGACATTTTATAAACCCAATGGCTAATTTTATTAACAAATTTCACGATTCTCTTAGACATTGTAAATGGTTATTACAATAGCCACAAGGTAGTATCTCAAGCTATGGGGAAATTGGAGCCATGGAGAAAGTCTTGGGAAAAGAGTTATGTAAAGAACCTATAGGCTAGAAGAAGACAATTGATATTGATGAAAGCACAATTGGAAAAGTACAAAAGTGCAAAATCAAAATAGTGCCTTTGGAGGTGGGGGAAGAAAGTAACAGGGAGAAGGTTGATGAATAAAACGATGTAATCAAGGAGTTGCAGGAGAGAGCAAGGCACTTGGAGCTAGAACAATATCTTAGGTTTGTAGAATTGAGAAACTCACCTTCTCTAGTAGTTTCAGTTGGATCATTTGATCATAACCAAGCAACAACCATGGAAGAAGATATAGTAGAGCAACATTTGAGGGTTGACCCATCCATTCTATCATCCATTTTAGGAAGGAAGAATATTGCCCATCCTAGTCCCGATAACAAAAATATTCAATATTTTCTAATGTATTCGAAGTGTGTTTTGTTATTAGGCAAGTGTAAGGTTTTACAAAAGCTAAATAATTAACAATAGCTCTTTAATTTTGAAATAAAATTGATAACAATCAATCTTCAGCAAATTTTGAATTTCATGAATGTTTTTTGGACTAGTTTATCCAAATTTTAGTTGTTTAAAAACGATGGATGGCATATATACATACCCCCTTCTTTATATAATACAAAACATACTTGTTTCTCTTTAAAATATGTAACTTTACAGTTGTGGTTTGGTAGTTGGGATAAAGAGTTGTGCTACATATAGTTTAGGTTCAAATTTTGATGGTTATAGAGATCTTTTACATGTTTTGAGATTTTATAGTTTGTTTCTCCCCATTATCAAAGGGACTTAACACATGTCCAAGCAACCAAATTGAGTCAAGTGAACCTTACTAAGATATTGCATCCATTTTACTTTTTAATAAAACAAGCTTGGAATAAATTGGAAGTGTGAGTTGTAGTCTACAATAAATGCGTGGAGATTGAATTCTAAGTGCATTTGAATTCAAATCTATGTGGCATGGGATTCTGTTTTAGCTTAAAACAAATAATATACAACTATTATATGTGTTCAAATGTTGACTTTACTTGATATTTGGGGTATGTTTCACTTCTATAAGGTGTTTATAGGATAGTTATAGGGTGTTTAAATTTATCTGGAAGTAGAGATTGAACTTATGGTACTAGTTCGTCATGATGAACATGCATATGTTACTTAACTAAGTTCATTTTATGTGTGAATATGTTGGGGTGCAAACAACAGATGAAAGAATAAACATGAATTACATAATGTCAATGAACACAAAAAAGCATGGAGGACAACAAATAAGCATGCATTACATAATGTGTGTGTGTGTATTCACTTATGGGCTCAGTTGAGGATATATTAAGCTCAAGAGGGATAGTCTTGTCAATGTTATGTCGCGGGATATATGCATGTGCATATGTATATATATATATATATATATGTATGCCACAAAAGCCCAAGAGAGATCACTTTCAATTTAATTAAAAGCTTAGGAGGGACAAGCTTTGCTAGAAGCCAAAGAGAAATGTTATATAACACCCAAATCGGATTCTAAGTGATTTCGCCAATGTCCCATCCTATTTGTTCTCTTTATATATGTATGTATGTATGGAGCCACTGGAGAAATCCAATTCATGCATTAGCATTGGTGCTAGCAACAGGGGTCCATATAATCGAGGGTTGTGACCATCACACTAAATCTCGATCTCTGACATTTTAAAATTGAGTCCATTTGCGCCTAGAACAAAACTCCAGGGTGTTCACATCACAAAACGGGAAATATCGGAAAAATAATGAAGAAATTTCCTAGTAAGTGATGGAAGAGGGTTTTTTGTCTAGAGGAATTTAGGCAGTGATATCAGCAAGCAAGGATCCCTCGTTTAATCTATGTCGTTGATTCCTTTGCCATATGAGGGTCATCAAATGACCAAGGGGTGGCATGATTCAGATCTTGGGAGGAAGCCCCTGAGATCTAAAAATTTGCAATGGATATTGGGGGGGAGGCCCCCAAGATCTGAAAAATTGCAATGGCATAAAGAAAATGAGAGAACACACAGTAAATAAAACCACAAAGTTTTTTTTATTAAAACGTAGAATCACTGTAAAAGCTATGTTGTGGTGGACAATCTATCCTTTTATAAAATGTGACTTTTTACTTATAGCCTTTTTCGGTTACAATACCATGGCTAAATTCCATGGGTGAATGAATACAATGGGTGGATGTCATAATACCATGGGCAAATACCATGGGTGAATGAATACCATGGAGGTGAGGATCCCTCGTTTAATCTATGTCATTGATTCCTCTGCCATATGAGGGTCATCAAATGACCAAGGGGTGGCATGATTCAGATCTTGGGAGGAGGCCCCCAAGATCTAAAAATTTGAAATGGATATTGGGGGGAAGGCCCCCAAGATCTGAAAAATTGCAATGGCATAAAGAAAATGAGAGAACACACAGTAAATAAAACCACAAAGATTTTTTTTATTAAAACGCATAATAACTGTAAAAGCTATGTTGTGGTGGACAATCTATCCTTTTATAAAATGTGACTTGTTACTTATAGCCTTTTTGGGTTACAATACCATGGCTAAATTCCATGGGTGAATGAATACAATGGGTGGATGTCACAATACCATGGGTAAATACCATGGGTGAATGAATACCATGGGTGGATAAATACCATGGGTGGATGCCACTTACAATACCATGGGTAAATTCCATGGGTGGATGAATAACATGCGTGGATGAATACCATGGGTTGATGCCATTTTCTATTCGGATCATCCCTCCCTCCTTAAGAAGCAATGGTCTCCATTGCGTGCAGTTCCCTCCTGTGAAGCCTTTGTTGAATATGAAGAATCATTGAAGAGAAGGGTTTTATGTGGTTAACCCATAACTATGATGAACAAAGATCTGAGGATAGAGATACCCTGTAATGCTTGTGACCAACTATGATACTGACAGTGTGTGACCTAGCAAATGGACTTCGATGAAGTGTGGGTTTGTAGATGACCCATAACCATGATGAACGAAGATCCGAGGATAGAGATACCCTGTAATGCTTGTGACCAACTATGCTACCGATAGTGTGTAGCCTAGCAAATGGACTTTGATGAAGTGTGGGTTTGTGGATGGCCCGTAACCATGACAAAAAAAGATCCAAGGATAGAGATACATTGTAATGTGTGTGGCCAACTGTGATACTAATAGTGTGCAACCTAGCAAATGGACTTCAATGACAAGGATTTTATGTGGTTGACCCATAACTGTGATGTTGATTGTCGATGAAGTAACTGGTGCCTATGTAGCCTGGAGTGGGACGCACATCTCCAAAGAACCCAAGCTGGATGCTGATATGTTGAAACTGATGAATGTGAAGTAGGTGCCTACTAAAGTGGGGTGGGAGGGCACATCTCCAAAGGGAACCCGCTTTGAATGTTGCTCTAGGTTTAAAATGGACATAACTTGGTCAATATAAATCAGAATCTTTAATATAACCTGTTTTTCGAAACAAAATGACCATTATGCATCTTCCCATGTGTTGGAAATCCTTATCTGGACACTCTGGAATCTCATATTCGCACTGCAACTATTGTGTTGTCGCAAAAGTTCTGAAAAATAAAAAAATAAATAAATAAATAAATAATAAAAAATAAAAATATTGATTTTAAATCAGTGATATCTCCCACATCCGAACTCTGATTCGACCCATTTTTTATTTTAAATTGGGTGATTTTTCGAGAGGAGCTCAGATCTGCAATTATTGTTTTGAAATTTTGCACAAAAACAACAAAAATGATAGGAGAGTCGTTGTCCATGAGTTGTCGTAAAAAAAAATATTGCACCAAATGTTTCATATCTTATCTTAAAACTTGCCACCCAAAAAAATTCTTAAAAAAAACAATAATAAATAACTAACTCTTCATTCTTGCCCCAAGAAAATGCTCTATGGAGGTCACAGAATGTGCCTGAAGTTTGTTGAATATTGCTGCAAAAATTTGAAACTGAAATATGCACTAAACCCTTATTCCCATGGTAGCGTAACCTGCTCTGATACCACTGATCCGGATCTTGGGAGGAGGCCCCCAAGATCTAAAAATTTGAAATGGATCTTCGGGGGGAGGCCCACAAGATCTGAAAAATTGCAATGCCAGAAAGAAAATGGGAGAACACACAGTAAATAAAACCATAAGGAAAATTTTTATTAAAACGGAGAATAACTGCAAAAGCTACATTGTGGTGGACAATCTGTCATTTTACAAAATGCGACTTGTTACTTATAGCCTTTTTCAGTTACAATACCACGGGTAAATTCCATGGGTGAACAAATACCATGGGTGGATGTCACAATACCATGGGAAAATACCATGGGTGAATGAATATCGTGGGTGGATGCCACTTCAGTACTATGGGTGGATAAATACCATGGGTGGATGAATACCATGGGTTGATGCCATTTTCTATTCGGATCATGGCACAACGTATATGATGCATTAAAATACACACACACACACACCAAGTAGGTCTACCGGTAGGGACCACAAAATGTGATGTGGCAAGCCACATAGACTAGCATGATGATGCAGACCTCCCCTGAAGGGTGGAGGGTTGCCATGTGGGGTTTGCATGGGTACCACGTGGCAACATAATGCCAACATGGCAAGAGTTTAATGGCCCAACTTCAAATGGCCACATCTTCTGAACCAGATGTCAGCTTTTAAAAAAAATTATATCGCCGAAAAGGTCTCAACGAGTCAGACACAATGGTGGCATTCATTTTAAGTTTCAAGAAGTTTAAAAAATGACGAAAATTTTAGACTCCATTTCCATGATAGGACTATGGATGTTGGGTCATCCACAAGAACTCATCCTTATACGTTTAGTATGGGCTAGGTGTTAGATGGGGGTATGTTATAGAGTGGTATTAGAGCCCATGGTTTAACACTAGACCTTTGGGAATACAATAGAGCTCAATTAATAGAGTGGTAGGTTAAGCACTACATCTCTAGAAGCAAGTCAAGACCTTGGAACAACATACAAGGGAGTAAAATAATATTAGAAGTATTTAGATATGATCTCTATTGCATGTTGTTGTTGCATTAAAATATGAATTATATATTGATATCTTTTGCGTCATGGGAACTAAATTGTGGGAATTGATGTGTCAAATATTAATACCCATGTGTTTATGGAAGGCTTTCCAAGATAATAATGAGTAAATGTGTTTGACATATTGATATGCTAACAACTATGTTTGTATGACAACACATAGGAGAGGAACAACAAGAATGAGTGGCAGAATGACACATTATAGCATAGATAGGTCACAACATGGACATGAAGAGGGAGAATTAGTTGAGGAGAAAAGAGAGGCAGGCTCTCCCGATGTGAGGGATACCTTGAGAAGTATAAAGGCTAAAATAATGAGTTGCAAAGTTCATAATGAGACATCGGTCAGGGCAAAAGTGAGGCAAGCTAAAGTGAATGCAATCCTTTTGTAAAGCCTCTCAGACTTACAAAGACAAAACCAAGATGAGTTAGGAGCTAGCCACAGGGTCAAGAGGAGCTCATTAACACAGGGAAAATAGGAAGAAAGGACTGATGGAGCAGATGGAAGTAAATCCAAGAAAAGGCACCAGCTAGCAAGTGAAGACACAATAAGGGGAGGTGCTCCATTGAGTAACCCATAGAGAAAAACAAGCACCCGTGGGCAATGATCCAAAAATACTCACAGCATGCACCATCATCATCATAGGTGAAGGATGGAAAATGAACATATACCAAAGGAATTCAAGAAGGCCAAACCTCCTACCTTTAAGGATGAGGTAAATAAGGTAGAGGATGTTGAAGAATAAGCATGGAGGACAATGAACAAGAGGAAGAGTTGGAAACAAAACGAGAGCACACAGGTGGAGGAGAGGAGCGAGCATTGCTCTTTGTAGAAAGTGGGAGAAGAAAAAAGAAATGTAGAGTAAAATATCAATAGGGGGAAAGCATTGTTCACACTATGAACAAAGAAAGGAAAAAGGAAAGCTCGAAGAGGGAATTGTAAGAAACTTTACATTACCGTTGGAACGGTCGAAGAGAAGAGAAGAATTTTGGTTGAGCACTAGAAGAAATAATATGCATCTCTCAGGTGAAAGGTCAAGCTATCTGGATTCCCTATTTCAGTTGGAGGGTGGAGATGGTTTAGTCTCTGGATTCCCTCACTTAGCTAGTGGGTGGAGGCCTGGCTCTTTGGATTCCTGATCAAGGGGTGTCTGGTGTCTTCCTTTGCTTGTTTTATGTTTCATTTTTTAGTGAGTTCTGGACTCCCGATTTGGGTGAAATCATTGAGGGTAGTTCTCTAAGGTTGGAGGCGGTATAACCTTTGGATTTCGTTGATCAGCTGGTGGGTGGAGGTGGTATAGCCTATGGATTCCTTATCTTGGTTTTATTTTCTTATATTAATTGGCAGGTGTAGACGGTGTAGTCTTTGGATTCCCTATTTCAGCTTAAGGGTGGAGATGGGGTGATCTTTGGACTTCGTTGATTAGCTAGTGGGTGGAGGTGGACTGACGTTTGGATTCCTTGTTTTAGTTGGTGGCATTGGTTAATTCCTTTAAGTAATCTTCCTCAAGCTCTAAAATTTGGCTCGGGGGTGATTGGCTACAAGAAAGGTTGCAATGTAGACCAATCTAAGGTTGGGTGGAGAGTTGGATTCCCAATCTCAGTTGCCACATCTCTCTTATAAGATAATTGCTTCCTTGAGTCCTTATGCATTGAATATTACATACATGTTTACTGTGCTATTGAAATAATTATGTTAATGCTAAGGAATGTATTATTACCAGCGTAATAATCAAGAATGTTGATTTCCAACAAGTTAGCGAGGAATGGTTTAAATTCCTCTATAATAAATGAAGAAGTGGCCAACTTCTGTGTGTGATAACTGAGCTTGAATTCATTCTAAATATATGAATATGAAGAGTCATTGAAGAGAAGGGTTTTATGTGGCTAACCCATAACCATGATGAACAAAGATCTGAGGATAGAGATACCCTGTAATGCTTGTGACCAACTATGATACTAACAGTGTGTGACCTAGCAAATGGACTTCGATAAAGTGTGGGTTTGTGGATGACCCATAACCATGATGAATGAAGATCCGAGGATAGAGATACCCTGTAATGCTTGTGACCAACTGTGCTACTGATAGTGTGTGGCCTAGCAAATGGACTTTGATGAAGTGTGGGTTTGTGAATGGCCCATAACCATGACAAACAAAGATCCAAGGATAGAGATACCTTGTAATGTGTGTGGCCAACTGTGATACTAACAGTGTGTGGCCTAGCAAATGAACTTCAATGACAAGGATTTTGTGTGGTTGACCCATAACTGTGATGTTGATTGTCGATGAAGTAGCAGGTGCCTACATAGCCTGGGGTGGGATGACACATCTCCAAAGAACCCAAGCTGGATGCTGATATGTTGAAACTGATGAATGTGAAGTAGGTGCCTACTAAAGCGGGGTGGGAGGGCACATCTCCAAAGGGAACCCACTCTAAATGTTGCTCTAGATTTAAAATGGACAGAACTTGGTCAATATAACTCAGAATCTTTAATATAACCTGTTTTTGGAAACAAAATGACCATTATGCATCTTCCCATGTGTTGGAAATCCTTATCTGGACACTCTGGAATCTCATATTCGCACTACAACTGTTCTGTCATCACAAAAGTTCTGAAAAAATAATTGATTTTAAATCAATGATATCTCCCACATCTGAACTCCGATTCGACCCATTTTTTTTTAAATTGGGTGATTTTTCGAGAGGAGTTCAAATCTGCAATCATTGTTCTGAAATTTTGCACAAAAACAACAAAAATGGTAGGAGAGTCGTTGTCCATCAGTTGTCGTAAAAAAAAAAATAAAAAATAAAATTGCACCAAATGTTTCATATCTGATCTTAAAACTCGTCGCCCAAAAAAATTCTTAAAAAAAGTAATAATAAATAAATAAATCTTCATTCTTGGCCCAAGAAAGTGCTCTATGGAGGTCACAGAATGTGCCTGAAGTTTGTTGAATATTGCTGCAAAAATTTGAAACTGAAATATGCATTAAACCCTCATTCCCATGGTAGCATAACCTACTCCGATACCACTGATCCGGATCTTGGGAGGAGGCCCCCAAGATCTAAAAATTTGAAATGGATCTTAGAGGGGAGGCCCCTAAGATCTGAAAAATCGCAATGCTAGAAAGAAAATGAGAGAACACACAGTAAATAAAACCACAAGGAAAATTTTTATTAAAACGGAGAATAACTGCAAAAGCTACATTGTGGTGGACAATCTGTCATTTTACAAAATGCAACTTGTTACTTATAGCCTTTTTCGATTACAATACCACAAGTAAATTCCATGAGTGGATGTCACAACACCATGGGAAAATACCATGGGCGAATGAAAATCGTGGGTGGATGTCACTTCAATACTATGGGTGGATAAATACCATGGGTGGATGAATACCATGGGTTGATGCCATTTTCTATTCGGATCATGGCACAACGTATATGATGCATTAACATACATACATACATACATACATATATAGACGCACACACACCAAGTGGGTCTACCGGTAGGGACCACAGAATGTGATGTGGCCAAGCCACATGGACTAGCATGATGATGCAGACCTCGCCTGAAGGGTGGAGGGTTGCCATGTGGGGTTCGCATGGGTGCCACGTGGCAGCATAATGCCAACATGGCAAGAGTTTAATGGCCCAACTTCAAATGGCCACATCTTCTGAACCAGATGTCAGTTTAAAAAAAAAATTATATCGTCCAAAAGGTCTCGACGAGTCAGACACAATGGTGGCATTCATTTTAAGTATCAAGAAGTTTGAAAAAAATGACAGAAATTTTAGACTCCATTTCCATGATAGGACTATGGATGTTGGGTCATCCACAAGAACTCATCCTTATATGTTTAGTATGGGCTAGGTGCTAGATGGGGGTATGTTATAGAGTGGTATCAGAGCCCATGGTTGAACACTAGACCTTTGGGAATACAATAGAGCTCAATTAATAGAGTTAATAGAGTGGTAGGTTAAGCACTACATCTCTAGAAGCAAGTCAAGACCTTGGAACAACATACAAGGGAGTAAAATAATATTAGAAGTATTTAGATATGATCTCTATTGCATGTTGTTGTGGCATTAAAATATGAATTATATATTGATATCTATTGCATCATGGGAACTAAATTGTGGGAATTGATGTGTCAAATATTAATACCCATGTGTTTATGGAAGGCTTTCCAAGGTAATAATAAGTAAATGTGTTTGACATATTGATATGCTAACAACTATGTCTATATGACAACACATAGGAGAGCAGCAACAAGAATGAGTGGCAGAATGACACATTATAGCATAGATAGGTCACAACATGGACATGAAGAGGGAGAATTAGTTGAGGAGAAAAGAGAGGCAGGCTCTCCCGATGTGAGGGATACCTTGAGAAGTATAAAGGCTAAAATAATGAGTTGCAAAGTTGATAATGAGACGTTGGTCAGGGCATAAGCGAGGCAAGCAAAAGTGAATGCAGTCCTTTTGTAAAGCCTCTCAGACTTACAAAGACAAAACCAAGATGAGTTAGGAGCTTGCCACAGGGTCAAGCGGAGCTCATTAACACAGGGAAAATAGGAAGAAAGGACTGATGGAGCAGATGGAAGTGTATCCAAGAAAAGGTGCCAGCTAGCAAGTGAAGACACAGTAAGGAGAGGTGCTCCATTGAGTACCCCATAGAGAAAAACAAGCACCCGTGGGCAACAATCTGAAAATACTCACAGCATGCACCATCATCATCATAGGTGAAGGATGGGAAATGAACATATACCAAAGGAATTCAAGAAGGCCAAACCTCCTACGTTTAAGGGTGAGGTAAATAAGGTAGAGGATGTTGAAGAATAAGCATGGAGGACAATGAACAAGAGGAAGAGTTGGACACAAAATGAGAGCACACAGGTGGACGAGAGGAGCGAGCATTGCTCTTTGTAGAAAGTGGGAGAAGAAAAAAGAAATGTAGAGTAAAAGATCAATAGGGGAAAGCATTGTTCACACTGTGAACAAAGAAAGGAAAAAGGAAAGTTCGAAGAGGGAATTGTAAGAAACTTTGCATTACTGTTGGAACGGTCGAAGAGAAGAGAAGAATTTTGGTTGAGCACTAGAAGAAATAATATGCATCTCTCAGGTGAAAGGTTAAGCTATCTGGATTCCCTATTTCAGTTGGAGGGTGGATATGGTTTAGTCTCTGGATTCCCTTACTTAGCTAGTGGGTGGAGGCCTGGCTCTTCCCCTTTCCTGATCAAGGGGTGTCTGGTGTCTTCCTTTGCTTGTTTTATGGTTCTTTTTTTAGTGAGTTCTGGACTCCCGATTTGGGTGGAACCATTGAGGGTTTGTTACACAACAATTTGTCATCGTCCCTGTTACCCCTCTCCTGCATCTTGGAGGACTCATTCCGGGACCTATGAGAAGTGACATGACCTACAAACACTTGCATTGCATTCCCCTGAACTTGAGCTTCATTTGCCTTGAAGACATCTCCTGCTAAAAACCCCTAAAAATAGCCCTTTTTCCATTGGCGCGGTTCCATAGTGCATCCCTCGCGCCAATGGGGGAAATCCTCCAAAGAGGGCGCGCTAGTTGGCGCTCTGTCATAGAGTCGCATTCGCGCCAACCATAATCAATGGTGTTTTTTAACAAACAAAGGGTGGAAGTTTCATCCTAACAAATTCCTGGACTGAATCTATCTTGAGTTGGGTGGTTTGGCTACAGATTTCCATAGAGAGGAAGTGGTTTGCCACCTCTCATGGAAGCTTCCTTCATGATATGGCCAATCCCATGATTATTGTGGATGATCCCAACTCCCCTTCCTCCATCTATAAAAGTTTGTCCATTTTCCTTGGCAAGCTAGTTCCAGAGTTCCAGAGATTGAGAATTGTCAAGTTTCCAAGAGCTTCATGTTGTAAGAGCCTTCTTTATTCCCATAAAGGCCAAATCCAAGTAAGGAGATTATTGTCCAATAACCAAAGAGAGAGAGGCTTGTTCCTATTCCAAACAAGCTTAGAAAGACATGTGCTGCTGACTACCCAACCAAAGGAGAATCTAGCGTCAAAACTATGGTTGTATTCTTCTTTGATTATTATTAATAAACGACTATTGGTTATGGTTCCACTCTTATTGTTCTTTGTGATGATGATGAATTATATCCTTTCTGACTGATATATAGTTGCATATGCTGGATTTTATGTTTGTGTTTGTGTCATTTCTTGTATGTGCAGGTGTCCATTCACGAAGATCGTGGGGATTGTGACCTGTCGGAGCAAAGGAACGGGAGCATGACCTCTTCTACAAGCACTAGCGTTGGAATCCATGTAGGCCTTCATCACTGGTGTTTAATTTGCAATTAGGAAATTGTGTTGTAGCATTGTATGATTGTTGCTAGACCCGGTCTGGGCTAGTAGGGATTGCCTTTGTCCGCAGAGGGGATTTACCTCCTCAACAATTTAGCGACTCCACTGGGGAGCTTGTCTTGCCTTTTTGGTTGTTTCTTGATTTTTTGCTTGCTTGGTCAGCCTTTTGGGCTGGGTTCTTTGCTGTTTTTTGCTTCTTGGTTTACCTGGTTACCGTTGGCCTGGTTTTGGATTGCTTATTTTTCATTTTGGCATAGCAACACCAATTGGCACTAGTTGTTAATCTATTACTCGCACCAATCCTTAAAAGGCATTAGTTTCAGCCTGACAGTCGCACCAATTGGCGCTAGTTGTCAATGTACTACCCGCGCCAATCCTGAAAAGGTGCTAGTTTCAGCCTGACAGTCGCGCCAGGCCTGGGACTACTAGGGTTTGTTTGATTTTAAGCCTTCTAAGCCTGGTCTTTGATTTTGGTAACATTTTCTCGACTGCTTGAGTGTGCTGGCGTCCTGTTTGACTGGTTTTAACCTTCATCCTTTGGTTGTTTTCCATTTTCTATCGATTCCACATTTTTAGCCCTATGGCATCTAGTGGCTTTGTGTGTCGAGCCTTCCTTAGGATTTTTTGGTCTTTTATTGGTCCGGTCGACTTTTTGATTGCCCCCTTGCACTCGTTTAGTGGTTGTTAATCATTTTATTGTGTTATTTGAGTGACTTACCCCTTTTTCACTTGAATTCCGCTTTGTTTTGCTTTGGGCCTAGATTACACGGCTCATTCGTGTCTTTGGGACTTTTCTCGGTTTTGAAGGACTGTTTGTCATTTAGGGATCTGATTGTGCTTGCATTGGGTGAAATTTTCTTGTGTTTTGCTCTCTTACTATCATTTCTCAAAATTTGTTTAGTGCATCTTGCCCTTAACATTAAAAGAAAAATCTCTTTTGCTTTTCATTAGTTAATGTGAATTAGAGCTTTTCATTGTTAATAGTGATTAGTGAATTTGAAGAAAAGTTTTTTAATTTCCATTAGCTGCATTAGAGATATCGTTGGTTCTTTTATGATCATTTTGTTTGTGTGGAAGCTCTCAACTCTCTTATAGCTAACATTCATCGAATGAAATGATATATTGCGGCATATAGCTTGCATTTAGGAAATTTTGAGGCATTACATATGGTAAGGCCTAAAAACTGAAACATAATCCAAGATCAACTTTAAAATGAACTGAATGAATCTAACAATGCATTGGAACATAACACACACTGTTTAGAGGTCTAGGCTAGAGACGTGCTCTGGCGTCGTTAAACCTAGTCACTTTTGTTTCCACTCAAGGTTGGGTGATTCCTCCTTCTGTGACTCAATAGTGGTCTAGTACGGAATTGTGCTCCCACGTACCGTTAAGTATATGGGGAGACCCCACTAGGTTATCATCCTTTATCCATAGGAAGCCGAGTCTGCTGCCCTATACCCGTGATACACTGAACACAACATTTGGGGAGATTGCTTGCACGTACGGAAAGTCCTTGGTTGATTTCTCTTTCATTTCTAAAACCAAGGTGTATATTGCAGTTCACGGTTATTTGGTACACCATCTTTGCCTAGTATCCTTGAGCAATCATTTGATCTTTTCTGACTCCCTAAATTTGAAAGGATCACCAAGCGCTTGTCCTTTCATGCTTGTTTCAAATCTGAAAGTGATAGAGTCACCTTTTTTCCGTTTCTTGACTCTTAAAACATGAAACAGTGAAGTCTCTTAATTCTAATGTGGTAAAAATTAAATCACCCGCGATCACACACCCTGTTAGATTCTGTTTGTTGGTCGTCCCTCAATCAGTCCCTCCACCCGAACAACATCATGTTGATTCCAAGGTGGACTTCTCCCCTTCTTCGCTCGTTTCTACGTCCTCATCTTCTACTTCGCCTGGTGAAAGTCTGGGTTCAAGTAACCAGGTGCCTAAGAAGAAGAAGAAGAAGACGAAGAAGAAGAAGTCTCATAAACGAGAGGCTAAAAGTGCAGCTACTGCTCCGAGTACAGCTCAGGTCAGAACTCCTTTTGCTCCTCCGTGGAAGGTTAAGTTTCCTTGTAAATTGTGCAAGGATGACCATCTTCTTCGTGATTGTCCTGGCATTCCCAGGATCTTAGAAGTATGGTCTCGCGATCCGGCCTGCCCCTCATCATCCTCTGAAGCTCATGGCAATGCTACCCTATCAACTGGAAATGGTAAGAAGGAAGGGAAGATTCGATTCCCCTGTAGGCTATGTGAAGGCAATCATGTCCTTCACCTTTGTCTGCTCATGGATAAAGCTTCCGTTGTTTTGGAAAGTCTTACAGCTTCTTCACCCCAACTCCCCATTGGTTATCAGAGGCTCTCTTCAGATCCTCTCCCTGTCGATAAAGAGATTGATTTAGATCCTTCTCTTGTCCATCCTCCTCTTTCCGAACCTGGTTGTGCTAATCCCGTTCGGGACCAACCATTAGTCGGAGAGAGTGTCAACTTAGGTTCACCACCTATTGATCACTCTGCTTCGGAAGAGTGTCATGCTCATGTTCTTCTCATCTCGTCAGATTCTCCTGAGTCCGAAAACGACTCTCCTATGCTAGCTGATCCTGAGAGTCCTTCTTCGGAGCAGGGGGGCAATCATACGATTCCCCCACCAAGTACTTCAGTCGTTTCCTTCGACTGGAGTCATTTGACCGCCTTCCGCCTTCCATCCCATGTGCCTTTCTAGATTACAGTACATGCCTATGATAATGCAGTACCTGGCACTGTCTTGGATGAGGGTGCATCTGTCAGTCTT
>APFE031213092.1:30371-48549 GCA_000404065.3 Pinus taeda | reverse complement strand
GTTATGGTTCCACTCTTATTGTTCTTTGTGATGATGATGAGTTATATCCTTTCTGACTGATATATAGTTGCATATGTTGGATTTTATGTTTGTGTTTGTGTCATTTCTTGTATGTGCAGGTGTCCATTCACGGAGATCGTGGGGATTGTGATCTCCGGAGCAAAGGAACGGGAGCGTCACCTCTTCTACAAGCACTAGCGTTGAAATCCAGGTAGGCCTTCATCACTGGTCTTTAATTTGCAATTAGGAACTTGTGTTGTAGCGTTGTATGATTGTTGCTAGACCCGGTCTGGGCTAGTAGGGATCGCCTCTATCCGCAGAGGGGACTTACCTCCTCAACAGGGTTGTTCTCTAAGGTTGGTGGCGGTATAACCTTTGGATTTCATTGATCAGCTAGTGGGTGGAGTTGGTATAGCCTTTGGATTTCTTATCAGTTTTATTTTCTTATATTAATTGGTGGGTGTAGACGATGTAGTCTTTGGATTCCCTATTTCAGCTTAAGGGTGGAGATGGGGTGATCTTTGGACTTCATTGATTAACTAGTGGGTGGAGGTGGACTGACATTTGGATTCCTTGTTTTAGTTGGTGGCATTGGTTAATTCCTTTAAGGAATCTTCCTTAAGCTCTAAAATTTGGCTCGGGTGTGATTGGCTACAAGAAAGGTTGCAATGTAGACCAATCTAAGTTTGGGTGGAGAGTTGGATTCCCAATCTCAGTTGCCATATCTCTCTTATAAGATAATTTCTTCCTTGAGTCCTTATGCATTGAATATTACATACATGTTTACTGTGCTATTGAAATAATTATGTTAATGCTAAGGAATGTATTATTACCAGTGTAATAATGAAGAATGTTGATTTCCAACAAGTTAGCGAGGAATGGTTTAACTTCCTCTATAATAAATGAGGAAGTGGCCAACTTCTGTGTGTGATAACTGAGCTTGAATTCATTCTAAATATATGAATATGAGAGACTGATGAATCTTTGTCATATGCTAAATTCTTGCATCTTTAATGTTTTAAACAATAGGCATGCATATGTAATTCTAAAGTTCACGAGGAATAGTTTTGTATTAAACGTAACTTGAGTAGAGATTGCATTATATGTGTGTGTGTGTGTGTGTTCACTTATGGGCTGGGTTGAGGATATATTAAGCTCAAGAGGGATAGTCTTTTCCATGCTATATTGCGGGCTATATATAGGTGCATATATGTGTGTGTGTGTGTGCACCATAGAAGCCCAAGAGGGATCACTTTCAATTTAATTAAAAGCTCAGGAGAGAAAACCTTTGCTGCAAGCCGGGGATAAATGTTATATAACACCCAAATCAGATTCTAAGTGATTTCACCAACGTCCCATCTGATGTGTTCTCTTTATATATGTATGTATGCATGGAGCCATAGGAGAAATCCAATTCATGCATTAGCACTAGTGTTAGCAACAAGGGTCCATATGATCGAGGGTCATGACCATCGCACTAAATCTCAATCTCCGACATTTTTAAACTGAGCCCATTTGCACCTAGAACAAAACTCCCAGGGTGTTCACGTCACAAAACGAGAAATATCACAACAATTAATGAATAAATTTCCTAGTAAGTGATGGAAGAGGGTTTTTTGCCCAGAGGAATTTAGGCAGTGATGTGAACGGGCGAGGATCCCTCTCTTAATCCATGTCGTCGATTCCTCTGCCATACGAGGGTCATCAGTCGACCAAGGGGTGGCCCAACGTATACGATGCATTAAAATACATACATACACACATACATATATACATACATACATATACATATACATATACATATACATATACATATACATATACATATACATACATACATACATACATACATACATACATACATTATATATATATATATATATATATACTATATATATATATATATATATATAATTATATATATATATATTATATATATATAGATATATATATATAATATATATATATATATATATGTATGTATGTATATATGTATGTATATATGTATGTATATATCTACTATATATATATATATATATATAATATATATATATATAATTAATATATATATAATATAATATATATATATACACACACACTAAGTGGGTCTACTGGTAGGGACCACAAAATGGTGATGTGGCCAAACCACATGGACTGGCATGATGATGCAGACCTCCCTTGAAGGGTGGAGGGTTACCATGTGGGGTTTGCTGGGTGCCACGTGGCAACATAATGCCAACATGGTAAGAGTTTAATGGCCCAACTTCAAATGGCCACATCTTCTGAACCAGATGTTAGTTTTTGAAAAAAAATTATATTGTTGAAAACGTCTTGACTAGTCAGACACAATGGAAGTGTTTATTTTAAGTTTCAATAAGTTTGAAAAAATTGACTAAAATTTTAGACTCCATTTCCATGATAGGACCATGGATGTTGGATCATCCATATTAACTCCGTATACCTTTAGTATGGATTAGGTGCTAGATGGGGGTATGTTACAAAGTGGTATTAGAGCCCAAGCTTTAACAATAGACCTTTAGGTATACAATAGAGCTCAATTAATAGAGTTAATAGAGTGGTAGGTTAAGCACTACATCTCTAGAAGCAAGTCAAGACCTTGGAACAACATATCGGGGAGTAAAATAATATTAGAAGTATTTAGATATGATCTATATTGCATGTTGTTGTGGCATTAAAACATTAATTATATATTTATATCTATTGCATCATGGGAACTAACTTGTGGGAATTGATGTGTCAGATATTAATACCCATGTGTTTGTGGAAGGATTTCCAAGGTAATAATGACTAAATGTGTTTAACATATTGATGTGCTAACAATTATGTTTGTATGGCAACACATAAGAGAGAAACAACAAGAATGAGTGGCAGAATGACACATTATAGCACAGATAGGTCAAAACATAGATATGAAGAGGAAGAATCAATTGAGGGGAAAGAGAGGTAGGCTCTCCCGATGTGAGGGATAGCTTGAGAAGTATAAAGGCTAAAATAATGAGTTGTAAAGTTGATAATGAGACACTGGTCAGGGAACAAGAGAGGTAAGCTAAGGTAAATGCAGTCATTATGTAAAGCCTCTCAAACTTACAGAGACAAAAGCAACATGAGTTAAGAGCTAGCCACAAGGTCAAGTAGAGCTCATTAGCACAAGAAAAATAGGAAGCAAGGATTGATTGAGTAGATGGAAGTAGATCTAAGAAAAGGCACCAGCTATCAAGTGAAGACACAATAAGGGGAGGTGCTCCATTGAGTACCCCATGGGCAATGATCTAAAAATACTCACAACAAGCATCATCATTATCATAGGTGAAGGAGGGAAAAGGAGCATATACCAAAGGAATTCAAGAAGGCCAAACCTCCTATGTTTGAGGGTGAGGTAAAGAAGGTAGAGGATGTTGAGGCATGGTTGCTTGGAATGAAGAAGTTATTTAGAGTACATAGCTACTTTGAGAAAATGAAGTAAAAGGTGGCCACTTTTAGCTTGAAAGGAAAGGCCGATATTTGGTGGGAGTATTTGAAGAATGTGAAAGACATAAGGGAGGAGGAACTATCATGTAAATAGTTTGAGGGGTATTTTAGGGATAAATACCTATCTCATAGGTACTTTGACAACAAAGCTAAGGAGTTCCATGAACTCAAGATGGGGGAAATGTCAGATGAGGAATACACCACCAAATTTCTGGAACTGCTAAGATATGTGCCCTACCTGAAAGATGAGAAGGAAAATGTTTAGAGGTAGATCAATGGACTTCTACAATCATTTAAAGATCAAATTGAGTTTGATGGGCCACAGACACTTGAGGACACGATCAAGAAATTAAAACACTGTTATGATCAACCAAGGCATAAGCCAAAGTTTAATACCAATTGGAAGGAAAAAGGTAGTCTCGAATTCAAAGGAAGGAGGTGAGGAATTGAGGGTTGTGTCCTAAATAAAAGAGAAGAAGTTTCACATCCACCACAAATAGAAGCGACACCCAATAGAAATTTAACTTTGTTAATAAAGAAAACATTACCTAGCCCATGAGATAACAAATTAGAGATGAAGGAAGCAAACCCCTAAAATGTTGGACTTACAGGAAGAACCATCGGAAAAGGGATTTTCCCCAACAAAGGAACACTGGCTTGAGATTGTACAACATGTAGGAAGCTCAGATTATGAGAGATGTGGTCTAGAGCGTGCCCAAAATTTATGCAACAATGTACAACAAACAAGTTGACCACCTGGAATCCACTATCGAAATGGAAGGTATGATCTGCGATAAAACCACCTCTGTTTTAATTGATCCAGGGTCAAATTATAGTTATATTAGCCCAAAAATAGTTGAAAAATGTCATTTGTCCAAGGAGGCACATAAGGAATCGTGGTTTGACCAATTAGCCATAGGAAAAAAAGGAGAGTGGAGCATTAGGTCAAATCATGCCCCTTTATGTTGAGTAGTATGCATATGATTTCCAATTTGAATGTACTCTCATTAGGCGCTTATAATGCATTATTAGGAATGGAATGGTTGGCCCTTCATGGAATGACAGTTGACTTCTTTGAGAATTCAATTTAATGCATTAATGGGGATGGAGAAAGAAGAACATTGTAGAGGAAATTAAAACCAATATTAGTGAGGCTAATTACAACTATGCAAGCCAAGAGGATTTGTCGAAAGGGGTGCACAATGTTTGTTGTTCAAATTAATAACAATGTTGAGGACAATGGCCATTAAAGTCTATTGGAGCACCCTATCTTGAAACAATTTCAAGACGTATTTCTAGAGGAAATCTCTGGCTTACCTCCTCACAGAGACTTAGATTTTTCTATTGAGCTCTTACCAGGACATCACCATCATCTAAGACTCCATATATAATGAGCACTCCAAAATTAATTGAGCTAAAGCTACATCTGAAAGAAATGTTATATCAAGGGTACATAACGCCGAGTCTATCACCTTGGGGAGCATCAATCATGTTTATAAAGAAGGAGGATGGCACACTCTAGTTGTGCATAACTTACATGTAACTTAATAAGGTTGCCATTAAGAATAGATACCCTTTGTTGCGAATTGATGACTTGTTCGATAATTGTGGGGAGCAACAATCTTTTCAAAGATTGATCTGAGGTTTGGTTATCAGTAGGTGCACACTAAATATGAGGACATTTATAATATAACATTTCGTACAAGGTGTGAGCATTATGAATTTGTGGTTGTGCCCTTTGGGTTTACAATGCACCTAACACTTTTATGTGCTTGATGAATAATGTAATATACCCCTACTTGGACAAGTTTATAGTGGTATTCATTGATGACATATTGATTTACTCAAAAACCAAGGAGGAACATGAAGAACACCTAGTTGTGGTGTTACATTTGTTAAGGGAGCACAAGTTATATGCAAAGCATAGCAAATGCAAGTTCTTTCAGTCATAAATCCATTATTTGGGACATATTGTCTCAAAGGAGGCAGTGGTTGTCGACCTAGAAAATATTAAGGGCATCATGGAGTGGCCAACGCCAAGAAACGTGGCTAGATTAGATTATTTATGGGGTTGGTAGGCTATTACAAGATGTTCATCAAGAACTTCTCCAAGATTTTCCATCCAATCACAACATTGCAAAAAAAGGGAAGATATTTGAATGAAAAGTTGAACGTGCTGCAAGATTTGAGCAATTGAAGCAATTTCTTACTCATGTGCCAATATTGAGAATAACAGACCTAGACAAAAAAAATTTGGTTTGCACAAACACTTGCAAAGAGGGAGTTGGTGGAGTCTTGATGGAGGAAGGCCAAGTAGTTTTTTATGAATTCTGAAATTTGAAGGAGCATGAGAAAAGTTATGTAACTCATGATCTAGAGCTAGTAGTGATCATTCATGCATTGAAGAAGTGGAGACACTATCTCCTTGGAAGGAAATTGAGTTTGATGACAAACCATGGTGGGTTGAATTATTTGTTTGATTGACCCAAACTAAATGCTAGGTAATCTAGATGGTTGGCCACAATCAATGAATTTGACTTTGAGATCAAATACATTAAGAGCAAAGAAAAAAGAGTTGCTAATGCACTCAACAAGAGGGTGAAAATGTGTCACTTATCAGCCATAAGTTCCTATGAGACTTATCGCAAGGAAAGAATCGAAGTGGCTAGTCAACAAGATGATGAATACTGACAGTTAAAAGAAAAGTTATAGCAGGAACCAGGAAGGGTGAAGGACAACAATTTCACTTTTTCTAAGGATGGGTTGGTAAGATCTAAAAGCAGGATATATGTGCCAAATGAGAGCAACCTGAAAAAGCTCATATTAAGAGAATTCTATACAAATCCATATTATGGTCACCCAAGTTACTAAAATATGCTAACAACAATTAAGAAAAAATTATTGGCCCCGAATGAAGAAAGAGGCATTTGATTTTGTTTCTAAATGCATTGAATGTCAACAAGTAAATGTTGAATATAGGCATCTAACAAGTTTATTACATCCTATCCCCATTCTAGAATGGAAATGGGAAGTGATTTTAGTGGATTTTATCATAGTGTTTCCACAGACGACCAAGCAACACAATGCCATCATGGTCGTGGTAGACAAATTGAGAAAGATCACTCACTTTGTGGCTGTCAATTTGACTTACTCAACAAGTAATGTAGCTCAAGTTTTCATAAAAGAAGTTGTGAGGTTACACAAAGTGCCAAAGAGAATTATCTCAGCTAGATATGTTAAGTTTACTTCCAAGTTTTGGAAGGAACTTTTTGTTGGCTTAGGAGCAGAGTCTTCATTCAACACGACATACCATCCACAAACAAATGGGCAGATAGAGAGGATAAACAGGGTACTTGAAGACATGCTTATAATGTATGTGATGCACCAACCAAGGAAGTGGGAGGAGTATATTCCACTTGCAAAGTTTGCTTATAAGAATGGTTACTAGGAATCATTAAAGATGAGTCCATTTGAGGATCTTTATAGGAGGAAGTAATACTCCTATCAGTTGAAATGATATAGTGAACATAATCCATATTGGGCTTGATATGTTGAAAGAGATGGAACAAGAAAGATACCAATCAAGAATAATTTAAATTTGGTTGAAGACAAGAAGAAGAGTTGTGTGGACCAACATAGAGTGCACAAAGAGTTTAAATTTAGAGAGCATGTTTACTTGTGAGTTATACCCAAGAGAAGCTCTTTCAAAATTGGGTATTGTGCCAAGATGGCACCACGACTTTGTGGGCCTTTTCAAATACTTGAAAGGATAAGGTCAGTTTCATATAGGCTGGCCTTGACACCAATAGTGAAATTTCATAATGTTTTTCATGTTTATTTGCTCAAAAAGTATGTACAAGATGCTAATCATGTGATTGATTGGTCGGTGTTACAAGTAGACCTAGAGGGAGAGTTCCAACTGTAACCCTTACGCATCTTAGATTGGAGGCAACTCAAACTCTAAAATCAAGTAATCAAGCTATTCAAAGTGTAGTGGAGGCACTTTGGGCCTGAAGAAGCCACATGGGCAATCACTAATAAGGTGCAGGTGACACACCCATTTTTATTTGTTGGTTGAAGCAAATGTAAACACAATTTTAATGATTGTACAATGTTTTGTATATAAAGCTCCAATGGTTTTGTGCTTCTTTTAAAACATGTTTTCTTTTGTGTTCATATATAGAACACCGAGGACGGTGTTTCTCCAAAGGTGTGGGGTTTGTGATATCCCTTGGCTAATTCCCCTATTGTAAATATCTTTAAAAGATTTTGTTGTAATTAAAATAATTGAGAATTAGAGCACATATTTTAGAGCTTCAGGAGGGAGATTTATTGGTTAAATAAAGGAAGATTAGTTATTTTAATGACAACCATGAAAGGTTGACCAACATATATTAATGGGGCTAACTATGATTAATTCAACTGGGAAACAATGGACGAGCCCACGTTCCTCTTGGGAAAATCCATAAGCAATAAAGGAAAAAAAAATAATTTGTTGGAATGCCCACCCTGGCATGAAACCTCCTTTGGGAAAACGCATGAGGGAATAAGAAAACTGATATCGTTGCAATGATAATGAGGGGATAAGGGTGGAAATGTAGGGGTGGGATAACAAAGAGGAAGGTCAAACAGAGCAAAGAGGAGGACAATGAATGAGAGGAGGAGTTGGACACATAAGGAGAGCACGTAGTGGAGGAGAGGAGTGGGCATAACTCTTTGCATAAAGGGGGATAGGAAAATGAAACTTAGACTAAAATATTAGTGAGGGGAAAAAATTGTTCACGACCTGAAAAAAGAATGGAAAAAGCAAAGATCAAAGAGGGAATCACAAGAGACTTTGAACTACCGCTAGAACAGTCAAAGAGAAGAGAAGAATTTCAGTTGAGCATTGGAAGAACTAATAGGCATCTCTTAGGTGAAGGGTCAAGGTCTCTGGATTCCCCTATTTCACTTGGAGAGTGAAGATAGTTTAGTCTCTAGATTCCCTTGCTTAGTTGGTGGGTGGAAGCGTTACTCTTTGGTTTCTTAGTCAAGGGGTGTCTTGTGTCTTCCTTTTCTTGTTTTATGGTTCATTTTTCGGTGAGTTTTGGACTCCCAATTTTGGTGGAACCATTGAGAGTTTTTCTCTAAGGGTGGATGTGACATAACCTCTGGATTCCCTTGATCAAATAGTGGGTGGAAGTAGTATAAACTCTTGATTCCCTGCCTTAGATTGATTTTCTTGTATTAGTTGGTGGGTGGAGACAATGTAGTCACTGGATTCCTTGTTTCAGTTGAAGGGTGGAGATGGAGTGATCTCTGGACTCCCTTGATTAGTTGGTGGGTGGAGGTGGATTGACCTCTAGATTCCTTGTTTCAGCTAGTAGCATTAGTTAACTTTTGAGAACTCTTCCTCAAGCTCTAAGAACTGGTTGGGGGTGATTAGTTGCAGTGCATACCAATCTAGGATTGGGTGGAGAGTTGGAGTCCCAATCTCAGTTGCCAAACTTCTCTTATAAGATAAGTGCTTACTTGAGTCCTTGTGCATTGAATATTATGAACATGTTTATTGTGCCATTGAAATAATTATATTAATGACGAGGAATGTCTTATTGCATGTGTTATAACAAGGAATGTTTTATTCCCTGTGTAATAATGAAGAATGTTGATTTCCTGCAACATAGTGAGGAATGGTTTAATTCCTCTATCATAAATGAAGGAGTGGTCAATTTCTATGCGTAATAATCGAGCTTGAATTCATTATAAATACACGAAATTGGGAGATGGGCGAATCTTTGTCGTATGGCTAAATTCTTGCAGAAAAATGTTTTAAATAATAGTCATGAATATGTAATTATAAAGCTTAGGAGGATATATCAGGCTCTGGAGCGATAATCTTGTTGATGTTAAGTCATGGGCTATATATGTTGAAAAATACAACAATAAATTCTCAATTTGATTTTTCCTTGATTAAATTGAGAAAAAAATTGAATTTCCACATCAACAGACAACTTGGATGTAGTTAGCTTGTGTGACATGGCTTGTGTGACCCAATTTAGTCAGTGAATTTGAGTTGGAGGAGTTAGAGTTCAGTTAAGCATGTGTGATTGCTAATTTTTAGAAATCAAGGTCAATTATCTCAAGTTGTTTTCAGTTAAACTAGTTCCAACTGTTGGAGGAACTAGTGGAAGGCTAGTTGTGCAATGGGACTTCCGTCAAACTAAGTGATCATCCAGTTAACTTATCAATCAACCCAAAATAGCTAGTGCATGGAGAGAAATTGAGTTCCCTAGTTGTGGTGGATATTCCAAGGCAGTGTAACATCATTTGTAGACTAGTCTAGAGTGTACATGTGTTGCATGTAGTTAAATGATCAACCTTGGGAATCGCACAATCCATTTTGGAGAAATTCCTAGATAGTAGGGGCCTAATTTCTCAAGGAAATAGGGGCTCAAGCAGAGGCATAAATTGACTAAGTTTGGTTCATATCTTTTGAGTCAGAAGAGAGATAGGTTATTTACTTGTAGATTGTGCTCAATTGAGCAAAGCAATTGGAATCTTTATTCAACAGATTAATGCAAGCAAGCTAGGGGTTTTTAGAATATTTCTTTCCCCTTGAAAAGTATTGTGTGCATATGTGTTTTTTCTCATTTGATGTTTGTGATTGATGTTCTAAATTGTGAATTGAATTTTGTAGAGCAGTAGATTAGGTTTGTGTCTTGTGATTTTGATTAAAACTTCATGAGCAGTTGCAAATATACACCATAATTTCTACATGGTATTAGAGCAGGATTCACAGTAGAACAATAATTTCAAAGTTGTTTATTAAGAGGATCAAATTTTCAGTTCAATGTAGTAGGATCTCTTCAAAGTTGAGAATATGACCTTCAACAGGTTGAGATTAGAGTATGCCTTGGAAGGCACCTCTAATTTCATAGCATGGAAGGATCACATGGAGGCGGTATTATATGACAATGGCTTGATATAATATATCAAGAGAGATGTTGCAAAACTAGTGGAATCTGATGCCCATAACCTTACTCAAAGGAAGAAATATGTAGCAAAGGCGAGGATAATAATATTGGAGGGAGTACGTGACCACATTGTCACCAATGTCTATGGGAAAGAAACTCCTTATGCAATGTGGCAGGCATTGGCGGATCTGTTCCAAAATAGTAGTGACCACAGGAAGCTGGCGCTCAAGGATAAACTTAAAAATATCAAGATGCAGAAGAATGACACTATCCTGCAATATTTGAGCAGGTTCACACAAGTTTGTGATGATCTTATAGGAGTTGGTGTTACTATTTCAGAGGATGACTTGGTAAGCCTAGCCCTTATGGGCCTTCCCAAGAGCTAGCATAACTATCAAGATTCAATGAACAAGAGGGGGAAATTATTGAATTGGGAATGCTTATGGTCCAATTTGGTATAGGAGGAAATAAGGAAAAATACGAGAGATATGATTTCATCTAAGAGTGAGGATGAAGAAAAAATTGCATTGGTTGGAAATGGAAAGAAGGTAAAAGGGAAGAAATATCAAACCAAACCAGAATCTAACCAAGAGGGCAAGAAGAAACATTTGTCCAAACTTAAATGCTTCCATTGTCATGAATTCATGCACTATGCCATGAAGTGTCCACACAAAAAGGCAAGCAAGAAGACCTCATGAGGAGTAGCAGGTGAAGCCTTGGCTTCACAGTTTGAACTTGATTTTACCCTTATCGCATGCATGGCCAACACAATGACGGGGAGTGTGTGGTACTTGGACTCGGGTGCATTATTCCACATGATAGGGTGTAGAGAGTTTTTTAGTGACCTGCAGGAGAAACATTTGCATATGCACATTGAGTTAGTATACGTTGGAAGGTATAGTACGACCGAGATTGGTACAGTCACCTTTCAGAGGGAGGCGGGCTCCCCTCTTAGGCTCAAGGATATCATGTTCATTCCAGGCCTAAAGAAAAATCTCATCTCTTTTGCAGTTTTGGAAGACCATGGTTATCATGTGATCTTCGGCAAAGGAAAGGCATTCTTGAGACACATAGCCACAGGACAAGTGAAGAAGATTAGGGTTCTTATGAAGAACCTGTATCAGCTAGATGTGGAACACTGTGCTGCATTAAGCACTAAGGTGGAGAAAGTGCAAGGTCGTGATATCGGTGAACTTTGGCACAAAAGACTTGGCCATTTGCATCATCGTGTCTTGAAGATTATGCAACAAATAGCCATTGGCCTCCCTAAAGGAGCACTTGAGCAGTAGGATGTTTGAAAAGGATGTACCTTGGGGAAGTACACAAAATCCACATTCCATGATCGGGACAACAAAGAACATGCAGTCCTTGAAATAATCCACTTTGATGTCTGTGGACCTTTCTCGACAACCTCCACTGCCAGACACAAATATTTTGTCATTTTTATTAACGACTTCTCATGGAAGTGTTGGATCTTCTTCTTCATGTGAAAGAAAGATGATACATTCTCCAAGTTCGTAGAATTCAAGGCACCGGTTGGGAAAAAAACCAGCAAGAAGGTGAAGGCTCTCAGGAGTGATAATGGAGGTGAGTATGTGTCGAATGAATTTAATAATTTTTGTGCAAAATAAGTCATTGGATGAGAGTTAACAACACCCCACAACCCAAAACAAAATGGGGTGGTTGAGAGAAAGAAATGTAGCATGATGGGAGCAGTGAGGGCGATGTTGCATGACCAAGGCCTACCTCTGCATTTGTGGGTTGAAGCATGTAACACAACAGTCTATTTGCAGAATCGAAGTCCTCATCAGATTCTTGGTATGATTATAGTAAGGAGGCTTTCTCGGGTAGAAATCCGGATGTGTTGCACTTCAAGATTTTTTGAGCCTCTGTTTACTTCCATATCTCCAAAGAATCAAGAAAGAAGCTTGAGCTGACAACATAGTTTGGGGTATTTGTGGGTTACACAGAAACTCCACATAACTACTGTGTTTACTTTCCATCCCTCTGAATGAAAATTGTTCGAAGGGAAGTAAAGTTTGATGAGGAGAAAGCGATGCGGTGCTCTCTTGAGAGGGAGCTTTAGATCCCAACAGAAGAGAAGTTTTAGCTCCAAAGGAGGAACCTTAGGAAGTTGTGGATCAGCCACAAATTAAGGAGCAGGGAGTGTAGACATCCACTCAAGAAAAACCATCCAGAGAAGGCAAAAAAAGAACAAGGGAAGCTGATAGACTTGTGCAGGATGCAAGGGAGATTATGGGAACTCCTTCAAATTTGCACATGCAAAGAAGGTCACTTGAACGGTACATTGGCTACATGGCTCTAATGACTGAGGTTGTAGAGATTAAGTCATCCTCTTTTGAGAAAGCAATAGAGCAACATGTATGGGTTGATGCAATGTCGGAGGAATACAAATCTATTGTAAAGAACAATGTTTGGGAAGTGGTCCCAAGACCAATAGATAAATTAGTTGTGGGTTCGAGATGGATCTTCAAGGTAAAGCATGCAATAGATGGAAGCATAGAGAAATATAAGGCCAGATTTGTGGCCAAGGGGTACTCTCAAGTTGAGGGAATTGACTATGAGGATACCTTTGGTCCTGTAGCATGGTACACATCCATTAGATCAATTATTGCACTAGCTGCACAGATGGGGTGGAAGATCCACCAGATGGATGTAAAAACAACATTTCTAAATGGGGTTATTGAGGAGGAGGTTTACATCGAGCAACCAAAAGGTTTAAGACATTTGATCGAGAGTCTCATGTGTGTAGACTCAAGTGAGCATTGTACGGTCTGAAACAAGCACCCTGTGCTTGGTACACCAGGATCGATAGTTATCTAACTGTTTTGGGCTTCACCAAAAGTGAATCAGATGCAAACCTCTATCACATCTTGGTAGAAGGTAAATTGTTTATGATTGTCTTATATGTTTATGATTTAAGTTTAACCAATGATGAGCAGCTGATTAGATCTTGCAAGGATGACCTTGTAAGGAAATTTTAAATGAAGAACATGGGTCTCATGCACTACTTCCTCATGTTGGAAGTATGGCAAGGTGATGGGGAACTATTTGTGTCTCAAGGTAAGTATGAAAATGGGATACTATAGAGATTCCACATGGATATTTGTAAACCCATGAAGACACCTATAGTGACCAACTGGTGGAAGGAGGATGCCACTTCAGGTGAGGAAGTGGATGCTACCATTTATCAGCAACTAGTGGGTTCACTAATGTATCTTGTGAAGACATGACCAAATATGTGCTATGCAGTAAACTAGTTGAGCCAAGCTATGATTAGGCCAACCAAATTATTTTGGAAGGTAGCTAAGCATGTTTTACAGTACCCTAAAGGCACTACCCAGTTTGGACTATGATACAAACAGAAAAAGGGAGTGAAGTTGTATGGCTTCACAAATGCAGATTGGGTGGGGAGTCCATCAAACTGAAAGAGTACATCGAGTGGAATTTTGAGTGTTGGGTCTGCAGTTGTTTCCTGGTACAACATGAAGCAAAGATTTGTGGCGCTCAGCTGATCTAGGTGGATATTGGTGGCCACCTGCCAAGTCCACCTGGACCCCCATCATTGTCTTTCTCAGCATTTCCAGTTTCCTTAATTGTAGCACAACTTACTATTTTTAGCAGTTTTTCGGGTCCTGAACTTCCGGAGCCGTTTTGAGGCACTAAACGACGTTTTTTGGGGAATCCGGGGGCAACATGGGTGCATGGAATGGACCAATGTTGCCCGTTCCGACAATGATAGTGCTCGAATAGATCTTTCTAATGAGCTATTGTACGCGTCAAACGGAGATCATATGCTAAAGTTACGACCCCGGGAAGTTGATGTACCAACTTACCCCCAAACGGGGCCCACAGTTTGGCGTTTCATCTCCTAGGGTTAGGTTTTGGAATGTTAAGGGTTTTTCATTGTTTCTCAACAATAAATAGGCCTTCGAGCCTCATTGTAACACAGTTCAGAGGCATGTAGCCATCACATCTCTTCTCAGAGATAAGCTACCATCGCCCTAGCTAGTTTATTTCCATTTCTGATTGTAAGTATGTTTCAGTATTTTCCATTAATGAAATGAAGTATTATTTCCGCTGCATCTTTGTGTATATGGTTATCTCTGTAATTTTTTGCGTTCCTGTTTAAATCCGGATCATTGGGTCATCAACCCTTCCCTTGGTATCTGTTACTCATAATGATGAAGTGAGCATAATTTGGCATGAGCGATTTGGTCACTTAAACTATCGCTCCCTTCAAAATTTATGTAAAGAAAATATGGTGACAGGTCTTCCTATGGTATCTTGCAGAGATGGTTTTTGTTCTGGATGTGTACTTGGAAAACATCGTCGGAATAGTTTTCAAAAATGTGCCTCTTGGCACACCTCATCCCCTTTACAGCTTGTGCATAGTGATTTATGTGGTCCACTTCCAGTTGTTTCATTCTCTAGCTACAAGTGTTTCTTAACTTTGATTGATGATTTCTCTAGACGCACTTGGCTATACTTCTTAAAACTCAAGAACGAAGTATTTAACATGTTCTTGGCCTTTAAGGCCTCTGTTAAGAAACAATCTGGACATCAAATTCTTAAGCTAAGATCTGATAATGGTGGAGAATATGTTAACAACAAATTCATCAACTTTTTCACTGAGCATGGAATTCAAATGCAACATACTATTCCATATACCCCACAACAAAATGGTGTAGCTAAAAGGAAGAATCACACCTTAAAGGAAATGGCTAATTGTTTGCTTCAATTTAAAGGACTTAGTCTTAATTTTTGGGCATAAACAATTAACTGTGCAAATTTGTTGGGTCCCTATAATACTAATGATTATCCCATTACTATTGTAGTTATACCCCTTATTAATATTTTTGTGCCCCTATTGTCCCCATATTGTTATTATTATGCCCCATAGAATCCCTCTATTGTTATTTTTTTGGCTTTATATTATTATTGTTAGGTCGGCTGGGTTATATTGTGACTTCTTAGACTCCTATATATAAAAAGGAGGTTTTGTCATTTGAATCATTGAAGAATTTTTCATTCATGTAATGTAAAGGAGGTTGCCCCCTCGAAGAGGCTGAATTCTAAGGCGTTGATCTATCTTTTCTATCTTTTCTTGAGCTGGTTTCATAACATTTGGTATTAGAGCTTTGGATTCTAGTGTTTCACTGCTCCAAACAGGTCATTGTGGCATTTTTGCTATAACTTTTTTCTGTAAAGTTTCAGAAGTTGAAAGAAAAACCCATTTGAGAAGAAATCGCACTAAATCTCAGGTCCGAATTTCAGAGCTTTTTGCGCTATATTTGTGGAGATATGATCTAAGGAAGTTGGTCTTTTTGCAGACTCCTGAATTACATTCCAAACATGTGACTTGGGGAAAATCGTCATAACATTTTCTTTGAGCATTGGATTGAAATTTCGTAAGAAGGTGCAGAAAGAGGACGGACTGTAGTTTCTTCTATATATTGTTTAGAGCTAAAGGTCGAAACAGGGACTCATGGCATGTCGTACAAGTTCGCTCTACTAAACTAGTCTATAATCAGGTCACTGTGGGAGATTTCACATAACTCTTCCTTGGAGAATCCAATTTGGATCAGGATGGTGGAATTGGAAAGAGGGCACAGAGGGCTACCAAAGGTCACAATTTTGGAACGGGATGTTCTGAAAGTACAGAGATACATCAGAGGCAATATCGAGCTCCTACAAAGTGAAAAAAGGTGTGTAAATTCTTTTAAATTTTTGCTTAAGATTGGTTTGAAAATGTATTTTGAAGGAATTCAAAGGGCTAGTAGAGCATTATTATCGGTAACTGATGCCCCGAGGAAAGAAAATTCAAACACCTAGTAAGGAACCTGAAAGCTCTAGCATGACTCATGAAGAAGAGAAAGAAATGCTACATGATATATCAACATTACAAGAACAAGTGCAACAAATGTCACTCTCACAAAAGTTAACAGAAGCTAAGATAAATGGCGTGGAAGCTAAGATGAATGGCATGGAAGCTAAGATGGACAATTTGAAGATAGATTTGAACACAAATTTGAAGACAGGCATGGCAGATTTGAAAACAGATTTGACAAATTTTCTACAAGAAATACTTACTAATGGTGAAAAGGTAGTAAAAGAAACTCATGATGCGAACAAAAGAAATATTAATCATGATATCATAGAATCTAATGTGGGATCGAAGACCCACCATATTCAAAAAATCGATATGAGGAAGTTTGATAGCAAGGATCCCGCAACATGGATATTACAGATGGAGCAATTTTTCGATCTCAATAATTGCAAAACACACAAAAGGTACGTATTGCAACCTTATATTTGGAACCAAATCAGTTTGTATGGTATCAATGGATTTGCTCTCGTAAACAAATTATCACTTGGGCAATTTTTACGGAAGAATTGATGGCAAATTATGAGGATACAAAAAGCAACACTTTTTTTAGCCAATTGATAAGTCTCAAACAAAAGGGTCCAATAATGGAGCACATGAGGAGTTCCAAAAATTGAACGTAAGGGTAAAAGATATTCCAGAGGAGCATAGGATTGATGTGTTCATAGGGTCTTTCAAGGATAATATCCAACATGATGTTCGCCTTTGGGACCTGATTCATTAGAGAAGGCATTCAGGTTAGCAAGAAAAATGGAAAGCAAAATTATGTCAACTAGGAAGCATACCACTCACAACTATAAAGATGGAAGTGTTGTTGTTGCTAGTCTTCCACAACCTATAAGGTTGACACCACAACAATTGGAAGAAAAAAGAGAAAAAGGGCTTTGTTACAGTTGTGATAGCAAATACACTAAAGGTCATAAGTGTGCTGAGAAGAAATTCTTCTACATAGATTGTGAAGAGGAAGAAGAAAAGGAGCAAGAAAGGTCAAAAGAAGAGGATATACTCGAGGAACAAAGCCTAGATGAAGAAAAAATAAATCCGACCATATCTTGTAATGCATTGGCATGAATTACCACTCCTCAAACCATCAAGATAGAAGGACAAATCAGAAGAAAAAGGTAATAGTTTTGATTGATTCAGGAAGCACCCACAATTTTATTCATTGTAAGGTAGCAAAAGAATTGAATTGCTTCCTATATCCAGCACCAGAGTGTCAAGTGATGATTGCGAATGGAGGAACAATAAATTGCTCTGGAAAGTGCCATAATATCAAGCTATCCATGGGAGAATATGTATTGACTAGCCCAATGCTTTCCATTCCAATGGGAGGTGTTGATGTTTGTATTAGGAGTCCAATGGCTACAATCCTTGGGTAAAATAGCTTTTAATTTTCAAGAACTTTTCATGAAATTTTTTGTGGAAGGAAATGAAGTTGAATTAAGGGGTATTGCAGGGAAACCAGGAAAGATAATTAGCTCTAACGGTATGAGAAAGCTTCTAAAAAAGGAACAAAGGGGTGTAATTGCACAATTATGTTCACTAGTTTCCACATTGGAATCATCTATTTCTCCAGATCTCCAAAAAGTCTTGAACAATCATTCCAAGGTATTTGAGACTCCCAAAGGTCTTCCATCTATTCGTGATCATGATCATGCTAATCATCTGATTCTAGGAAGTGTTCCTCCAAACATCAGGCCGTACGTATATCCCTATGCCCAAAAGAGTGAAATTGAACGTATGGTTGCAAAAATGCTAGAGGCTGGTATAATTCAACCGAGTCAAAGTTCTTTCTTTGCTCCAGTAGTATTAGTGCACAAGAAGGATG
>APFE031213090.1:113952-126150 GCA_000404065.3 Pinus taeda | reverse complement strand
CCATGAACATCAAACAATCATCAAGAATCAACCAATCTCCTTTTCACCAACTAGATCTGAAACAAGTAGATACTTCTCTGACAGCTGTACACAGAACACTGTACCAGAAACCACACAGCAGGAACAGAACCCAAAACACAGCAGCAATAAGCAGAAACAACTAGATCACAGCTTAATGCATATAAGCATTTTCAACAGTCTGCAGCTTGCATGCATACGCATCTGCGTATGGAACAACCTGCGTATACGCGCCTTTACTTCTCTTAAACTGCGTGTATACGTGCCTTCGCTTTACCGAACCTGCGTATAGATCTATAAAGGACAACACACTCTTCCAGATATTCAATCACTAATTAACCCAGATTATAGATCAGATAAGCGCCACATCAAGCAGATCAAAATCATACAGAGGTACTATCATTTAGGCTTAAAGATTATGACCCATGAATAGACCTTATCCTTCCTTTTGTGCTAAGGTTCCTCCTTCCTCCAGATCCAGATCTGCGTCACCATCCAATATACCAGCTCTAGCACTTCTTCAGATCTTCAACAATGATCCAGATGGTAATTTGTCACAAGATCTCCTTCCTCTTTTATAGTCCTAGGCCTTCCTCAATACCATGGTTCAAAACCATAACATTTCAATACCATGACCCCAAAACAATGGATCGACACAATTGACGAGACGCCATGGTCCAAAACATAGGTTCAAGTTCCAAGATCTAACTGCCATGGACCAAAAGAATGATCACCAAGATATACGCTCTTTTGTAAAGTATAACCCGCGTGTATACGCGACTTTGTCTAGATGAACATGCGTATATGACTTTTTCTACTTTCTGAGTGCCTGAACTGAGATCTGTTACTAGAGAGGGTTGCCATCAAGGACAACACCTGTGCTATAGCTCCAAACCTGTGCCATAATGCCAACAAAAGTAGGATCATGGTTTGGGAAGTTGGATTTGAGAGTTGTAGACATGGATGATCACTCTATGGTGTTGGGGCAGTACTTCATGAGGCTTGCACAAGCTGTATCGATGGTGGACCGTGACATACTCTTGATCACAACCGGGAAAAGGACTATGATGGTACCAATGAATAGAAGGAGTTGCTTGGGTTACAGGCCAAGGATGAATTCTATGACTTTGTATCCCAAGGATCCAAATGTGAGACATGAGGATGTGGAGCAAAGGGGACTTGGGAGTATGACACAAACAACGAAGGAAGGAAGATTGATTGACTTCATTGCTAAAGCTAGAAAGAATGAGGTGGATGAGAAGACGGTCTCACAAGCCTTGAAACACTTGACAGAGATATCTTCTATTGATGATCTTCACAATGCGGTTGCAAAAGAAGGGAGTCTTAGTACTACTTCAAGAGCAGTGGTTGATGAGGATTACAAAGGTAGAAATCCTGCTGGGATAGTGGATTTTTGCAGGTATGCCATGGGCATATATGACTTTCAATTGACAAAGGACAAACTTAAGGAGATTGGATGTACATGAGAAGAGGTTGGAGCTGTGCATAGATATTTGAGGACACAACACCAATCTGACACATGGGTGGATGAGAGTCAGGGAGGAAACTTCGTGGCCCTCCTTTCTTTCTAGATGACCTTGGAGGTAGGTTGGTGTGGAGGCCTTGAGGAGAAGGAACCACATCAACCCTACAAGGGGCCTTGGAAGAAGGCTTCTTTATGACACGTTGCAGCTTGGATGCAAATGACCAGATGCTGAGATGAGGTCTACATTGGTTAGGCATCATGGACAACTAGTGTCAAAGACATCAGGTTGGAATATGAAGCACTGTGGTCTTATGCAGGGACATATTGTAGGTGCACTTGTAGCAATGTCACATAGGGGCATCCAACAGGGTGTAACCAGGCATGGATGTTGAGCAGATGGACTTGCTTGTGCGATTAAACCGTGACATGAACATGTTGCAGATGGATGAGGATTACCTCATGGACCTGAGCATGGATGAGTCCAAGATGTAGTAGAAGTCAAGGGAAAGGCTGATGGTGACATAAGGATGTGCATTCTTGTGGTTTGGGCGTATAGTTGGACTAGCTACCCAACTAGTTCGAGTCATGGGGGGATCCAATGTGCAAAGGCGTGTCTGAGGCAGGCTGGACCAAGAAGAGAAGACTACATGGAGGAACTCACAAGGAGAGATAGATGGAGCTATGGAGTCTACACACTCGAGAAGAGAAGACCACATGGAGGAGCTCACAAGGATGGAGGAAGGTGTTTTGAGACACTTGACTCAACACTTGATAAGTGTTCTCTTTTGAGCACTTGATGATTGATGACATGATGGAGGACATTGTTGCAGTGGAGATGCAGCTTGGTGATTGAAAGGATCAGCCTTTCATGATAGGTAGCAGCATGGAGGCATTGTAGCAGTTGGTCACGGATCATGGACGTTGGTGACTTAGTCACTTGGTGAAGGTACGATGGATGCTTGGAGTTGGGATGTTGTCGAGGATGACAATGACTTCAGGTGGAGGAGGATGTATCACCCTCGGGGAGTCATCGCAAACGCGACGGGCGCACAATGGTTTGTGGCGCTCTGGGCACGCGTTGGGCGACCCAGGCGGGCAGGCGCGCACAGTGAAGTCGAAAACCGGGCGGGGGCTTGCGTAGGCGGCGGTGCACGGTGGGTCGGGCGACCGGGCGGAGACATTGTGGACGAGTGCACGACGAGACAGATGACCGGGCGGGCATAGGCACGGGCGCACGGTGGAACGGGCGGTCAGGCGGATGCGGTAAACGATGCGTTGGCATGATTGAACGGGCGCGGGTGAATGCCACCCACTGGTCGGGCGAAGCGAACGGGCGTGGGCAGGGCAACCCGCCCACCATGGCAAACAGCAGCGCGTTGATGCGAAGTGTGGGTGCGCACGAAGGGCGTGCATGAACGGGCAGCGTGCACGCCGGGCAGCCAAGCGAGCGGACGACAGCACGATGGAACAATAGTTATACAACACGACGGACAGTGGACAGTTGCGGATAGCACGAGCTACGGGAAAAGTATAACAGCGATACGATATAACAGCGACACGATATAATAGCGCACACAATATAACACTGCACACATTATGACATGGCCGTAAGCTTATACACCATGGATGGTGGCGAAGTTAAGTTGCAGGCCGACTGTAAGAAAGTGGAAGTTGGGGTTTTGTGTGGAGACGATTGTGGCGTCGGCCATGGGGCCACGCCTAACCAAACAACATGCTCCCTCCCCTATATGTATTCGCCGAATGAATGGACTTTGGCATCAATCAAGCAATCAGATCATCGATCAAACAGTTCGGGGAGCTCGCATATCTTAGTGCGCATTCTTTCTACGCACAAGGTTTGCGCATAGCTCATGCGCTATAGTGGAGGGCGCAAATCGGTCATGAGGTAGATGGTTGGAATGCGGTGGGCGGACGAATTGTGCAGAATTGTGCAGGTTTCTTGAGCGTCTTGGTGGCCGGTCGAAGGCACCCGCTCATGTGGAAATTGTTGCAGATTCTCATATGTTGTAAAAAGATACTAAAGTGTGGCTTGATTCTACAAGCACACCAGTCGGATGTAATATTGTAAAATTCTGATATTTTATATATATTCGGGTAGAATTTTCGGGAGTTTCCCCTCCCTTTATATCGTTGTAATTCTTGTTTATATTGCTGTTGATAATGATTAAGTATGGGCCATCATTGATATAAAGGATTAATGCATTTTAACTTAGTTGAGAAACACAAGCTAAGTTCCGGTTGTGAATTAGGCGTAGTCCTCACACTTGAGTATTGTTAAAAAGAAAAAGTGGGGTGGTGCCGCACCTTGCCGGCACGGTTGGAAGACTACCAAGGGTTGGGGGCGTGACACTTAGAAATGAGAAAATGTAGGGACTGAAATTCGAGTTGTTTCAATTGTGACAATGATCTTGGCAATAATTATGGCCCCGTGTCACCTAAATCTAACACCTTGAGAGACACAAGGTTAAGGAGAAATGCTTCTGAAATGACTTCCAATTCAAATTTACGTACCAAAGTTAGAGTCACCAGTTTTGTATATCTCAACTCCTTTGTTGGGATGTAGTATCACTACCAAAAACGGAAAGCCACCGCAATTATCGCAACAAAAGGATCTTGCATTTAAAGGGGCTAGAGACATTATGATACGAAGATACACATAATATATATATAATATATATATTAATATATATATATATATATATTATTATATAATATATAATATTATATATATATTATATATTATATATATATATATATAATATATATTAAAATTAAAAAATATAAAATATATATAAAATATTATAATATTAATAAATTAAACGTATATTAAAATATAATATATATTTTAATAAGAGTAAAGTTATATTTTTTGTATAATATATCTACATATAGGGAAAGGATATCCACATAGGATTGAAATTTTTTAAAATTCCATATTTTCCCAACTAAAAAATGCTTTAATAATAATTTATATAGTAGATACAAAAATATTAAATAGTGTTTTTGGTTTAAATATGTTCTTTGAGAGAATGAAGACATATTAGAGTTAAGCAAAATCAAAGTACTCAAAATAAATTTAGCAAAACTCAAGAAAGGATTGGGATTATTGTTGGTTTTCTATGTTGAAAACATGCTTTAAACCATTGGAAAGTGAATTTTGTTGTTACAGACCCATTTTTTTGACAATTTTGGTGGGGTTGGCCATGTTGTTTGGAAGAGAATCCATCATAGTGTTCACCTAAAGAGCATATTTCCTTGCATATAAGCTTACTAATTTGATGTTCTAGTGCATTGAGCTGATCCATCTATTCTTTTAGAATGTAAGTGTATTAACTTCTTGTTCTAGTGTATCTAGAGGACTCATTTTTTAAATTATAGCAAACTCAATAGCCTTTAGCAATAGGAATAGAAAGAAATGACCAAACTCTTCCACATAAAGATACAAGTAAGGAAGATAAGTATTGATGCTCTTTTTGACTCGAGATCACATGCAAATATCATTTCGGCAAAGCTAGTAAACAAATCTTCATTGCACGTTCGTGATCATCCAAGCTTATACTCATTAGGATTCGTAAATAAGGAAGCATAGTTAAATGTAATAAAACAATACTAAATTAGATTAGCTATCAGTGTTTATTTTATTGATGAAGTAAAATTAGATGTAGTTCCCTTTGATGTATGTGGAGTGGTGTTTGGAAGTCCCTACATGTACATGCTATATGCAATATTCATGTGCAGAGCCAACAAGTACCAACTCAACAATGATGGAAAATCATTCACCATCAATGTGCATAAAGGAAAGTTAAAAATATCACCAGTAACAACCAACCAAGCCAAGAAAATAAATCGTTCTCGGAAGAAGTTTGTTTTATGTTTTTAAGAGAGAATCATCTTTTAGAAGAGACAACAAGAGAAAAGACATCCCTGGAGGGGTGTACTAAGAAACATAAACAACAACTAGAAGATTTTCTATAGGCTTACAAGGATGTGTTCTAGTAGCCTAAAGGGCTACCACCCAAGAGGGAAGTGGAGCATAAGATCCAGATATTTTAGGACTCCCTTGCAGAAGATTGGGTTGTGGAGTTAATTTGATAGAGAAGCAAGTGAGGTGAAAAAATTGTTACAACAACTACTGGAATGGGGTGTCATTCGACTGAGTACACCACCATGTGGATCAACCATCATCATAGTGCAAAAAATAATGAGACTTGGTGGATGTGTATTAATTACATGGCACTGAATAAAATCACGCTCAAGAATAGGTACCCCCTACCCAAGATTGATGATTTGTTGAATTATTTTACACAAGTGAAATGGTTCACCAAGGTGGAATTAAATTCTAGATATCACCACTTTCGAGTCAGAGAATAAGATGATTAGAATACCGCCTTCAAAACTAGGCAAGGTTTGTATGAGTGGGTAGTCAAGCCATTTGGTCTATGCAATGTACCAGCTATGTTTATGAGGTTAATGAATGATATATTGCACCATTTTATATATTCATTTGTTATTTTCTATTTGGATGATATAATGGTATATAGTGATACATAGGAGGAGTATATCTCACATTTGATGTAGGTGTTGGAGACATTAAAGAAGCGCCATTTGCTAGAAAAAATCAAGAAGTGTGAGTTTTTGCAGTAGCCTTTGGTGTATCTAGGGTATGTGGTAGGTGGAGGAGAGATAAAGATAGATCATGGCAAGATGGTGACCATCATTTAATTGTTGGTGCCTACTAATGTTTATGAGGTTAGGAGTTTTGTTGGTGCGACATAATACCTGAGGAAATTTATAGCCTCATTTTTAGTGGTAGCGACATCACTCCATGCCATAACAACAAGTGGTGAGTGTTTCCAGTGAGGAAGGGTTAACAAAGGGCCTTTGATGAGTTAAGAAGAAATTCAATCAAGCACTAGTTCTTGCACTACCAAACTTGGATAAGCCCTTTCAAGTAGAGATAGATGTTTGTGAGTATGTTATGGGAGCATTCTTGATGTGGGGAGGAAGGCTTGTATGCTACCATTCTAAATTATTTCATGGGGAAATTGTTAACTACCTTACCTACGATAAGGAGGTTTTTGCGATGGCACAATATGTGAGGAAGTGGAAGCATTATCTAATGGGAAAGGAGATAATAATCATATATATCACCAACAACAAAGTACTTACAATCCCAAATTAAGCTCTAGATGACAAAAGATATAGTTTTGAGAAAGATGTTTAGAACTACAAGACAGGGACAACATGAACTTTGATATAGTGGGTTCAAAGGAAAATTTCTAGAAAAAGCTAAATGGCACACCTGAGAGAAGGTGGACTAAAATTCTCCAAAAATGGGGAGTGATTCATATTTGATAATTATATTATTTTTCATCCATCTCAATCCTTTTAGGGTGGAAAAAGTGGAGGAATCAACTCATATGACCATTTTTATCAGCAAGACCCAATTTGGCAAATTAGGGCCTAAAATCTTCTGTGAGCATTTTGAGGCATCAGAGACTGTTTTTTATAGGGTAAAACTTTAACAATTGAGTACTAAGCTATTTTCTCCTATTATCCACACAAACACTTATTTCCAACAATGCAAAAATCACCTTAGTTGGAGCCCATATGGAAAATTTATGCCACTTGGAAGTTGACCTTCTTGTTTTCGCCACCATAATTCGAGGGGATGCCACGTCAGCCCCCATTATTCATGGAAAATGGGCTAGATGCGTGATAATGATGAAGAAGACTCTAGAATAGTCTATATTGTAACTCTGGTCAAGAGTTAAGGAGTCAAAGCTAACCACTAGTAGCCTAATGGGTTGGGTTATAAATGGGCAACTAGGAGGAAAATGGCTTCCATTCTTTTCGAGTGCACTTTGTTCCATAGACAATTAGAGTAACTAAGAGGGATAGGGAGAGCAAACACAGAGGATTGTTTCATTTCCGTAGCCCATGTGCCACATGGCTTCTTTGTAATTGCATGCATTTTATATTCAAATAAAGAGAGAAAAGCGACCTCACCTTCCAACTGGGTTTTCTACCGAAAGGGTTTCGCAAGATATATCTTATGTCAATCGCAGTTTGTGAGTTTTTATTTCATTTTTCTCTATTTTTTGCATAGTTATAATTTGCATGCATATATAATAATCAATAACTTATAGATCTAGAAATGTAAAGAGAAATAAACTGTCATGGTGTAGATTTCAAATTTTTAAGTCGAATTTATTAGGTTTGTTGTGATGAACTGGTGACTGGAATGTCCACAAAAATTTACAAATCACATATGCAACAATATACAAGAAAAGTGGATAATGATGCATGAAAGAAAAAGGATGAAGCGACAAAAGATGGAAAAAGAAAAGAAATAGAAGCATGGTTGATGATGAAGAAGAAAACGAAGCGAGTTATAAATAAAAGTAATTTTTGTTTGGGTTTGAGAGGTATATACAAGCAATCCTTCAAGGAATACATCCCTAAGAAATAGTCCTTCGATAATGTCATTTAATAATGATATTGGTTAGAGATTATTCTTTTTTGAAATTGTGTGTACTTGAGTTAATAAAGTTTGGGGTAAAAAACCACTAATGTAAAATATTTTTGATTATGTATTATTGTGGTAAGCATAAACAAAAAGAGGATGTCAAATCATTAAGAGAGAAACTCTATATGGGTAGAACCATTGGTTTGAGGTAGTCTACACCTAGTAGAGTCACTGATCTTAGTGACGAGGAAGTCATGTAGATTTCAAGTCATGAAAAATGGGCTTTTGTAGCAATAAAATGATCATTGAGGATATGAAACATAAGAGATCACTAAGAGGAAAGATTTTGCAAGCAATAGAGGACCCATGGACATATTTCCATGAATAGTTTTTTTTTCTCGGGAGTATGATGTAGGAGCATTGAAACGAAGGTTACAATTGAGCTAGGAACCCATGAGATTAAGGACGATGAAAATGATAGTGGTGATGTAGAGCGAGTAACAGGGACATGTATGCAAAATTTTGATGGAAGAATGATTGATGAAGCATGTATGAGAAGATGTTTCGTAGAGAACCAGTGGATACAATGAATGACAACCCATTTATTCTAGTAGATGGTGATTATTTCATATGGACTTCAACTAATATTTATGTAGGTACAAGATGATAGAAGAGAATATCAAGAAGGAAGAAGACCAAATAACCATTAAAGATAAAGACAAAGGACAACAAAGCCAAAGAATGAGAAAGGACTAATTTAATGAAGAATTCTCGTTAAAGAGGAGACATAAAAAAATAATACCTATTCGTAATTTTTAATGGATGATATTATTAATATTGTAATAGTGTACACATATTCTAGAAAGTATATATAAGAGCAAGTGCTACAAGGCAAGGTAGTCCCTGCGACTCAAGTGAAAATTATGCTTTTAGAAATTTTGTAAATTAATATATGAAGTGGAAAAATTATTTGTCTATGAAAGGTAAAGGACTTGCATAAATTTTTGGTGGGTAGTAACCACAAGTAAGTCTCCACATTTACATTTTTACTCGTACTTGTTAAAGTGTTGAAGGACACATAAATAAGGGTGGGAAGTTACTCTTGATAAGTATATTTATTTACATCTTGTTCCTATATATCTTTAATACAAATAATTGATGGTAAATATGTTATGTATGTGAGTATGAGCTATTTTTGAAGAATTAAATTTTAGATGGTTTTCCTATGAAGCTTAATAATGAAAATTTATTGCACAACTATCTAAAAATCATGACATAAATATTGCAATTGCATTTAAAATTTATGGAAAAAAATGTGAGGCAATTATCCACATGGTTTTGCAAATGATACAATAAGACCTTCAATTTATGGTCCAATCAAATGCTTGAAAAATAATTTCGTGAACAATATTAAAAAATAAATATTTATTTTTCAAAGTTAAATATTATAACTTGCATTGGTCAATGCTAAACTAATAGTGTTCAACAACAAATTGATTGACAGAGTCCTACCTTGGCAGGGACTAATAAGAGGTGGAGAAAATCTAACAAATATAGGGATGAATATTGTAAAAAAAAGCATGGAGAAATAATGGATAGATCATAGGAGATAGTCACAGAGATATTATTGGAGATAGTTAAGGAAACATTTAAAACTAATTAGCTAATTATGATGCAATTGTTATGGTCATATATAGTTATAAATACAACTTCCCTTAACTGAGAACTACATCATGTTGCTGACATCCCTCGAGTTTTGAGGGTGTGTCTTTTTTTGTTTGTTGTGTGCTTAGTTGCAACAGTCACAAATCTCCTAATTTATCTATATGCAAAAATAAATAAGTAAATAAATAATACTGAGTAATATATGATGATGATGACCATAATGATGAAGAAGAACATCCACTAAGACCTATATGGTTTACCCAACCTTAAGAAGGTATTCTTTAACATATTATTTTTATAATAAAAAAGAAGTGTGAGAATAATTCCAAAATAACCATAGTTTTTTTGACATAAAAGATCAAGATGATTAGTGGTGTGACAAATATTTTGAAGATTAGATTGAATGTGAGTATAAAATGGAAAAAAAAGAAATGTTTTTCATATTCAACCCTTTTAGGATCCCATAGATGACAAACTCTTTCATCCCATGGCATTTTGGGAATTGGCAGATACTCAGTTTCACTCTAAAGTTGATGAGAATTACTTATTATCTTGGCAATATTCATTTTTTTCTAACACTAGTCAATATAAAAAGGTATTTTTGGTGTTCTAGATTGGGGTTAATCAACTCCCTATAATATCTTAGTTTTCATTTTCCCTCTAGCTCTTTGTTGTCTCACAATTTCTCCTTAAATTTCGAAGTAACAATATTTTTAATAGTATATGATTCTGGAAGATGATCTCTTCCTTTATTTCCCAATTATGTAGCCATAATTAGGCATCTTTATGCCTCCCAAGTTTGAGTAGAAGGTGGGTGTTTTGGCTAGAGCTAGAAACAATTTTAGAAATCTCTTAGTGTCCATGTTGTATAATTTCTTCTTATACATAAGATTCCTAGTTGATTGTACTTTCAATGGGGTAAGACTTGTAGGTGGACATGGTAGGGCATATTTCCTTTACTCTTAAGGTTGTAGGCTATAAACTACTTTTGGATTTCTTCAGTTTTTCTCCACAAGTTTTTGGATGTACATCCATATAAAATACCAATAGTGACTAGAGCTTGAAACGTCTTAATCCTATATCCTAAGATTTTTCTACTTATAATTATTTTCAAGTCTATACATATACATATTGAAATAAATATATTTATATAAATAAAAATATATATATTTATAAAATTATTAAAAGATATAATTATTTATTACTAAAAAGAAAATATTTTTTTTATTAAAAATAAATTAAAAATAAATTAGATTACAATGTTAAAATGATAAAAGTAGGTATATTTATTTTTTAAATAGTTAATAGATTACAAGGTTGTAAGAGAAATGAAAAATAGTAGCATTTTTGTCGAGTGGATTAGAATATAAACGTTATTTATTCGAATTACAATCTTTAAAAAGTGCCCTAAAATTACAAGGATGTAAGAGTAGAAGACCAAGTGGGCTATCATCGATGCATAGTTGGACAAGCTTCGATGAATTCTGCTGAAGGAGCCGATAGCTCCAAATGAAAAATAGTATTATTTTCTACATTGATTTGATTGGATTAGAATAGAATATAAAGGTTAATAAATAGGTGAAAAATGGATAATATTTAGAATAAAAATTGAAAATTTTATTACTAGTTATATGTAAATTCAGTTTAAAAGGTATGATAATGTAAAAATTCTATTAAGGAAATATGATTCAATTAATGAACTCCTATTAACACATCTATATTGCTAATTATTTTATGATTTAAAAAGACAGCTTTAAAATTTCAGCTATTTCTATTTTTAAAATATTTTAAATTTTATTTATTTTATTTTTAAAATTTTAAAATTAAAATTAAAAAAATTTAAAATATTTTTATTCTTTTATTTTTGACTAGATATTTTTTAAGGTAATTTATGATATAAAACTGATTGGTTTGAAAATTTTGTATGCAATTTAATCACAAGATAATGTTAAAGAGCTGATTTATGACAACTAAAAAATCTATGAGTGATACCTACTCAAACCCAGTTTGAACATACCTAATTTTCTAATTTTTGATTACCTACCACCCAAAACCTAATAACTATATATATTGAAATATATATATATATATACTATATATATTATAGAAAAAAAATTTAATTACAAAATTACTAAAATTTTAAAAATTAAATATTGATATTACGTTGTTATTTGTATTAAGGTGTTATTATTGATGATGTATTTTCCAATTTTATATAAAACGTATTATACCTTTCTTACATTTATGAGATGAAAATCTATCAATTTAATTTCCATTATATTATTGATGCACATATTTAAGGAAAGGACTGAAGGATATTTAACCAGAATGACGTCTGATGACCGTGCATCCCACCGTTGATTTTACTATGATTTTACTAATATGTCAATCCTGATCTGTATGTTTATATTTATATATAACCATAATAAGTCACGTCAGCTTGCATTTTCAACAATGACGTTTGATGACTGTGCATCCCACCGTTGATTTTACTAATATGTCAATCCTGCTCTTTATTTTTATATTTATATATAACCCT
>APFE031213090.1:77893-110027 GCA_000404065.3 Pinus taeda | reverse complement strand
TAACCAAACATCATTCATTTCCTTCATAACGCCGAGAGGGATTTTCTTTTTATTACAATACTTTGCATCGCCCCTCTCTCTACTACCTGAGATGAGATGAGAGCTCAGCGGACCCTTTTATTTATAAAATAATAATGGATATCTAAATCAAGCTTATCTCCTAGAAAAAGCACGATTTTTCCCTTTTTACACAATAATATAAAGCTGGAAGCTTTATTCCCTATTTTTATCCTAATTTTAACAAAAAAAACACAGAAATTCTATCCCCATTTTATTCCATATTTACATATGAAGATGTTCTAGATGCTCCTGCATATATTTCCCCTCGCTACTACTAATTTTATAGTTGAGGGGAAATATTGGGTAAAATGTAATATTATAGTATTATATTTTATCCAATATAATTTAGTAAAAAGTGGATGGAGGTAGGAAAAAATATTAGATAAAATGTAATAAGTACATTTTTCCTAATATTTCCCCACCTCTTCAGACAAATTCTTAGTGACAACATATCAATAGTTTTTTTTGCCTTTACAAGAAAGTTTTACCTTTATATGATACATGGATTCAACCTCATCATTTTCTACAACTAATTATATATCTAAATATAACATCAAACTAACATGAATCTAAGGTAATTTAATCCTTTAAATAAATTATATTCTAAAGGAATTCCATGAATCAATATGAAAAGAAGCACAAGTGATTCCTTGTAAAATTCAATAGCTTTCAAATTGTAAAATTCTAAAATATAGATGAGGAGTACATTTTTACATGAAATTTAACAGAAAAAGCACGTGATTTATAAAACTCATGTATCATTTTTAATTCAATTAATTTAATAATTAGAAATATGTATTTATTAATAAAAAAATATAAAGTCAAATCCTTCCTTGGAAGGGTGAAACGATGTGCAATTAACTGAAACCCCAAAGTCTAGTCACGGAAGCGAGGCATGGTTGAATGACAACCAATGTTTACAAGTTTGTCGAGTCATTAACTCTGGAATATATGACTACAGTTAGATTTAAGCGAGTAGGTTATCCAGCGATGAGCATATACGCCACCGTGGTTCCATAGATTTGTAAATATGCCTAATCTAGTTGGTGTTGGTGTAATTATTGATAGAGACCCAAAAGTTTGGGCGTGGTGGGGAGGAGGCGGACAGAAACTATTCATATGCTTCCCTAATTAGTGGGAGGATGCGAGGAGCTGTAATTGTTGACAGCGATCCGAAAGTTTGGGCGTGGTGGAGACGGGGCGGACACAAATTTATTGAAAGATGAGAGAAGGGAGTGTAGTTACTATAAGGATGATAGGAGGCATAGTAATTCTGGACGAAATCGAAATTTTAGGGTCGGTGAAGACGGAGAGAGCAGCAGAGGTTGTCTAATAATTCCTTCGCTTGTCAACTAGCAGAGTCATGATGCCTAGTTTTTATTTTACTTTATTGAGTGGTTTTTATTTTATTTTATTGAGGTTGTATAATAATTCCTTCGCTAGTCAAGACTAGTCATGATGCATAGGCTTTTATTTTATTTTATTTTACGAGGCGGTGTAATAATTCCTTCGCTTGTCAACGAATAGAGTCACGATTATATGGTTATTTTTATTTTATATAGTTCACTATATTGATTTGGTATTAGCTAATTCTCCAATTAACATGTTTTTTTTAAATATGGTTTATTGTATTGATTTTGTATTAGTTATGTACCTAAAAAAACCTTTATATGTTATTTGGAGGGATCTAAAGAATCAAGATAAATAATCTACAAATTGTTAACTAATTTTTAGGGATTGTTATTGTATATTGTATAATATGTAATTAGTTTTACATTTCATTTTTAGAGTTAATAAGTTACTGGGATTGTTATTGTATATTGTATAATATGTAATTAGTTTTACATTTCGTTTTTATGGTTAATAAGTTCTCTTGTACCTAGATTTCACATGTATAAATAAGTAATTTTAGCATTAATATGACACTCTTTCCTTGTGCTCTTTCATTATGTTTTTCCATTGTGGAGTTTATTTGGGTTTGTACAATGGTATCAAAGTCCTGGTTGAGTTGTTCCTAAACTCGATGTATTTCAAGTCTATGGTAAAGGAGACCTAAAACATTACCGAGACAAAACTCTCTCGTACCTAGATTTGACATGTATAAATAAGTAATTGTATCATTAATATGATGCTCTTTTCTTGTGTTTTTTCATTGTGGAGCTTATTTGGGATTGTAAAATGATATCAAAGCCCTGGTTGAGTTGTTCCTAAACTCGATGTATTTGAAGTCTATGGTAAAGGAGGCCTGAAACGTGAAGACTGTGAAGATAGAGTGCAACAGATGGTTAATCCAGTGGAGAAATGCAATGGGATGCCCATCTCTGTAAGTTTCATATCTTTCACTCATAATGAAAGGTGATTGGAGAAATTGAGTGGCATTAAACAAGAGTTTAATCACAGTATTTGCATTTACCACAGTGAACATGAGTTTAATGATAGTAAAGTTTATGAAGGATAACAAGATACATTTACTGCAAACGGGAGATGTCTAAAGGATACAAAGTTTAAATGATACAAGTTTTTTATAGAAAGATTTTTGAAGAATACGAATTTTTTTTTCTCAATAATACTTTTTTTTTTAACTGAAAATGATACAAAGTTTGAATGATACAAGTATCTTATAGAAAGATTTTTGAATAATACATTTCTTTTTTAAATGAAGTATCCAGTGGAGTAATGCAATGGGATGCCCATCTCTGTAAGTTTCATATCTTTCACTCATAATGAAAGGTGATTGGAGAAATTGAGTGGCATTAAACAAGAGTTTAATCATAGTATTTGCATTTACCACAGTGAACATGAGTTTAATGGAAGCAAAGTTTATCAAGGATAACAAGATACATTTACTGCGAATGGGAGATGTCTGAAGGATACAAAGTTTAAATGATACAATTGTTTTATAGAAAAATTTTTGAAGAATACAAATATTTTTTTTCTCAAGAATAATTTTTTTTTAACTGAAAATGATACAAAGTTTGAATGGTAGAAGTATTTTACAGAAATATTTTTGAATAATACATTTCTTTTTTTAAATGAAGTATTTGTGAAGAATACAAGTATATATATTTTGGTGGCTTGAATAAAACTTTTAATTAAAGAGTGGTCAATTTTCTCGCAAGGATATATATTTTTTGGTGGCTGGAATTTCAATTGAAGAGTGATCAATTCTAGTGGGCAACTAAAATACATTACATTACATTTGATAAACTAGTAAGCAAAATCGTTGAGAGAGAAAAAGCCTTTGGGAAGAAAAGGCTCCATCTAACTCTAACGTAGAAACTTTGTGCCTTGCACAAAAGGATTAGAAGTCTCATGCTGAAACTTCTAAAGGTGATAAAAGTAGTAGAGGTCATGGTAGGAGAAATTATAGAGGTACGGGGGGCAAAAGTAATCAGGGAGACAAACAAAAAAATGGTAGACGACAAAGGAATTTTAATGATAGACCAACTATCAAATGGTTTAGATGTGGTAAAATTGGCCATACTTCTACTAATTGTAAAATCTCTTGGGAGAAAGTGAGTGAAAGGAGAGAACAATTAAATGAAAAGAAAGATCGACCACCACCAAACAAGGGAAAATCATTAGAGTCTACACATTACATTGTTGCTCACTATAATTTTAATATGAATGATGTTTTCAATACTGCATTTTCTTCGTGGAGAGATACTTGGATTTTGGATTCAGGAGCCACTTGTCACATGACATTTAGGCGAGATTTTGTTGAAAACTTCGGTGACGATATTGATGGTGTTATTTACTTTGCTGACAAGTATCAAAATAAACCATCTGGCGTTAGGTCTATTCATTTGAAGATACCGAATTTTCCAGATTATGTTCTACATGATGTACTTTATATTCCACAGTTTCAGTGAAATTTGATGTCTCTTATCCATATTTGGAAACAGGGGTATTCTATTCATATATTTGATGGCACCATCGAGATACGAAGAGCATATGATCATGTAGTTGTTATGACTGGTGTGGAAGGAGGTACTCTTTTAAAATTAAATGGTACTTTATCTACTAATTCTTGTGAAAGTTCTGCGCTTTTAGCGCAGAAAAGTGATATCCTGTCTCCTAGCTTGTTGTGGCAAGCTCAATTTGGTCACATCAATTACACCTTGTGTTGCTGGTATTATAGGAAAGCATTATAAAAAACCTTTTCATAGTTCTTATTTCATATCTTCATGAAAATTAGGTATCATACATTCATATTTATGTGGACCTATCCCTATTGCAACTACAAATGGAAATAAATATGTGTTGTCATTTATTGATGATTACTCGAAAATGTGTTGGGTGTATTTGTTGAAGAATAAGTCACAAGTGTTTGATGTTTTTAAAAATTTTCATTTGATGATTAAAAATGAAATTCAACAGAATATAGGCATTCCGAGAACTGATAATGGTGGCGAGTACACTTTTATGCTTTTGAATAATACTTGAAGGACAATGGAATCAAACATCAAACTACCATACCTTATAATCCACAACACAATGGTGTCGCAGAAGGTATGAATAGAACTTTGCTTAATATGATTAGATCTATGATGTTCTTTAAGAATGTTAAGTTGATGCTTTAGGGAGAAGCAGTGCTTTGTGTATCTTATATTCGTAATCATTGTTCTTCTTTTGTCATCAATAATAAATCTCCTTATGAAATGTGGTATATTCATCTTCCTGTTGTTCAACATTTTAGAGTCTTTGGTTCTCTATGCTATGCATTAATTCCTAAATATCAAAGCAATAAGCTGGGTGTTAAGAGTCGCAAATGTATTTTCCTGGGATATTCTGCTACTTACAAAGCTTATAGATTGTATGATGAGGAGAATAAGAAGTTAATTCTTTCCAAATATGTTATTTTCCTTGAATCAGATAAAAGTAATTCCATTGTTGATAAGCAATTGGCTCATTTGGAGAAATTTGCATCTAAGAAGTTACATTTTGAATTTGATAATGTTGTTCTGCACACTGAAGGGGGGGTTCCCATTCTAGACTAGTATGTGGTTCTTCCATCTTTGACTTATGAGAATGTTATTGCTAAAGAAAAGTTGGATGATAGTAATGTTTCTACAGGACCAGAAATTGCTCTTGAAGAGCCTTTTCTTGAGCCTACTTTTCGAGATGAGCAACCATCACAACCACTTCAACAACCTTTACGAAGATCTACAAGTGCTCAAAAATTTCCAAGAAAGTATGATGATTTTGAAACAAGAATGTTTTCTAAAGTTGATTTAGGTAATGTTTCCCATGACTGTGAATTCAATCATTGTAAAATTAGAGAACCTAACTGCTTTGAAGAAGCTGCTAACTGTGATGAATGGAAGGATGTAAAGCAAAAGGAATATGATGCACTTATTAAGAATGGAACTTGGAGGTTAATGGATCCTCGCACAGGTGTAAAACCCATTGGTTGCAAATGGGTGTATAAGATCAAATACAAAGCAGATGGTTCGCTTGATAAATACAAGACAACACTTGGAGCAAAAGGCTATGCTCAAAAGGAAGGCGTTCACTACACATAGACATTTGTTCCTACAAAAAAATGGGGCACAATTAGAACTTTGTTTTCTCTTGCAGCTCAAAATAGTTGCAAGGTACACCATATGGATGTTAAAATAACTCTTTTGAATGGCGATTCGAAGGAGGATGTTTATATGTTTCAGCCTAAAGGTTTTGTTGTTAAGGAAAAGTGAAAAAGGTATGAAAATTGGTTAAGTATTTGTATGGACTAAAACAAGCATCTCGTGCATGGTATGAAAAGCTAACTGAACACCTTCTGAAGTTGAATTATAAGTTATTTGATCTGGATGATGCAACTCTTTTTGTGAAGAAAATTGGAAAGTCGGTTGTATATTTGTTGTGTATGTAGATGATTTGATGGTCACTGGAAACAATCATGACTATATAGTGTCCATTAAACGAGAGTTATTAAAAGTTTTTGACATGACAGATTTGGGTTTATTACATTATTATTTAGGGATTGAAGTTGATCAAAAACCCAAATATATTTTCATTTCTTAGAAAAAATATATTGGACAGCTATTGGACAGATTTGGGATGCAGGATTATAATCTTGTCACTACTCCTATGGAGGAGAATTTGAAGCTTACTTCCACGCAAGGAAGTACGTTGGAAGATCCAACAAAGTACATGCAACTTGTTGGAAGTTTAAATTTTCTAATTACTACTCAGCCTAACGTAGCTTTTGTTGGGGATACTTTTCAGGTTTATGCATAAGCCATGTGAAGGTCATTGGAATGTAGCAAAGTGATTTCTCAAGTATTTGAAAGGCACTCGAACATATGGCATCAAATATTCCAAAGTTGCAAATTTCCATCTCATTGGCTATTCAGATTCTAATTTTGATGGAGACAAGGAGAATGAAGTCTCTACTTCTAGTTATTTGATGAGTCTTGGATCAACAATCATCAGTTGGAGATCGCGCAAACAATATTTTCCTACCGATTCTACCACCAAAGCCAAATATGTTGTAGTAGCTCAAGCTACGAAAGAAATCATTTGGATTCGTAAAATACTTGAAGACTTGCAAGAGAAACAAAAGGCTTCAACTCCACTACTTGTTGAAAACCCTTCTGCAATTCAGTTGGCCAAGAATCCCACGTTTCATGATCGAAGCAAACATATTAACACCAAATATCACTTGATTCAACATTATGTAGAGGCCAAAGTTATTCACCTGACACATTGTCCTACTTTAGAGCAGATCACAAACATATTTACAAAGCCACTAGGACGTGAAAAGTTTGAAAAATTTAGAATGTTACTCAGCATCTTAGATGTCCCTTCAGATTAAGGGCGGAATGTTAACTAATCCTTTGGGATTTTTATTGCATATTGTATAATATGTAATTAGTTTTACATTACGTTTTACAGTTAATAAGTTACCGAGACACAAATGTCTCATACCTAGATTTCACATGTATAAATAAGTAATTTTATCATTAATATGATGCTCTTTCCTTGTGCTCTTTCATTGTGTTCTTTTATTATGGATTTTATTTGGGCTTGTACAAAAATAATATCTATATGTTATTTTGAGGAATCAAGATAGGTAATGACATTACAAACAAACATGCCATAGCCTGAGATTGTAACCCCAATGCGGAGGAAGACAAGAGACCATCCCCACCACACGACCTACACTAGCTCGACATGATGTTTAAATTGAATCTCAGGAATCAAGATAGATAATAGCCTGAGCTTCTAAACCCAATTAGGAGGAAGACAATCAACCATCCCCACCACACGTCATACACTAACTCGACATGATGTGTAAATTGAATTTCAAGAATCAAGATAGATAATTATATTACAGAAAAACATGTCATAGCCTAAGCACAACATATCATCCCCACTACATGACACATGATGTGTATTACACGACACGTGATGTGTATTACTCATGAGAATACTTCCGCTAAATCACATTCAAACTTTTTAGGTCTACCCATTTTAAACTACTTAATGTGGTTCAACATGAGGACAAGATGTGTAAATAAGAAGATAGACATAAGAGACCATAGTGAATATGGTACAAAATGTGTGAATGAGAAGATAAAGATCAGAGACCGTAGTGAAGATGGTACAAAGGAGAACGATTTGTAACTATCCATCAAGTAGTGTAATTATGGAGAAGAGGTGTAATTATGGACTCAAAGCATAAAAGTTGGGTGTTGTGATGGTACAAACATGACTGAGATGTAATTATTTGTCTAATCATGTAATTATGAAGAGGTGTAATTATTTACCCACAGTAGAAAGCTTGGGTGTGGTGGAGAGGATTTAACTGGCTAATTTTTTTTTTTTGTGATGTTATAATTTTATTATATGGAAAAATATATTATTTTTATAATATTAATTTTAATTATTTAAATTAATATATAAATAAAATAAAAAATTATATTAATTTTCTGTATATTTTTTTAAATTAAAATGTAATATTTATTTTTAATTTGAAGCGATTTTAAAATATTAAAAAGGAAAATATAATAATATAATAAAAGATATAGAATTAAATATATAATTATAGGAAAGAAATGAATAAAATAAATGTAATTAAAATATAATTGTAAAAGAAAAACCTAAAAAATAAATATGGCTTCATCAAGTTGAATGTATTAGTGAAAGTATTTAGATATGTTTATCATTTTAGTTTTCACATAATATTTATTTGAATATGTGATTGAATTATGTAAGTGATAGATAAAATGATTTTGTTTTGTACTGTAAAAATTATATGTCTATAGCATTATTTGAATGTGTTTTTGTAATTTTAACTAAAGTTTCGAGAAAATGCTTAATATTTATATTATTTCATAAATTTAAAAATAATTTTCCAATTTTCAATAAAATGTTATTTATAATTTGCGAATCGCTACAGAAGTTTGATGGCACATAATTCCCATAGTGGAGGGTGTTTTATTTTCATTTTTTTCTATGCCTAACAATTCATTTTAAAATTAAAATTAAAATAATTTTGTGAGTGGTCATTCCGTTGGTGAGTGCTCTGGACACTGTCACTGTTACGTTAGCGCTTTACTTAATCATGTGAGAATTGATGTTCTTGCAGGGCACTATTATGTTAGTGCTCCCTTCAATGATGTGAGAATTGTTGTTGTTGCAGGTTGTCTTCCTTGTGTGGAGGATGAAGTATGTGCAAGATAACTGGGGTCGTTTGCATAGTGAGTGTTGTGATACCGATGAACAATGAGGTAATTGGTAAGGTTTCATTGTGTGTAAATTTAGTAGGTGGAAGATGGAGTAAGTATGGGAGAACTGAGGCCTTTTCCATAGAGGAGGGTGCTCTGACACTAACGGCGGTGGAGAGGGAGTTAGTATCATTTTTCTAAACAACTATCTTAATCATTAGACTATAAAAGCTAGTGTCATGTTTTCAATCCATGTGACATGCGGTTTCAGGGCATTATTAAGTTAGTGGTTTGGTTAATGATGCAACAATTGATGTGGTTGTAGGTTTTTTGCATTCGTCCCAGGGGAGAGGGGGGCTGAACAAATTTGTAATTGATATTGTTAAAGAGTATGTGTGGGAGAATTGAGGCTTTCTTGCATAGAAGGGGGTGCTAAATAAACTGTGTTTTCAATCCATGTGGAGAAAAAGTGTTGTGCGCTAAAATAAATGTGTGGAAGGCTTTGTGTGAGGTTTGTTAAAATAATAAATGTACAAGTCTGCTTTTTAATTATTATTTAGGAATTTTTTTTGCAACTATGGAAGTAGTTGTGCGAAAGGAACTGTGTGAAGGTGGTTGTGCAAAGCTCGTTGTTTGGAGGTAGCATGTGTGGAGTTTCAAATATCAATGATTGATTAAAGGGAGTTATTGAGTGTGTAAGTAGTTTTGCGAATGAAGTTGTGCATAGTAGGTTATGCGTATGCAGATGTTATGTGAAAGTTTTATGCAAAGTTTATTAAAATAATAAATATACAAATCCCATTTTTAATTCTCATTTAGGGATGTATTTCACAATGTATGATCATCAATTAATATTACTTTCAAATGTCAATGAATGAGGGCGTTATTGAGTGAAAAAGTAGTTGTGAAGAGGTGGTCGTTCATGTATAGAGGTTATGCAGAGAATAAATGCATGTGCAGAATTTATGCGGTATGAGGGAAGTGTATAGGGATATTTTATTTGTAATGTGTTTTGATATTAGTAGATAGTGCATAAGAGAAGTGCTTATTTTATTATTAATATATTCTACGGAGTGCGGAAGTGCATGCAAAGAAATATTGAGAGCTTTTTCTAAACAATTGAGTGTGTTGTTAGGAGATAGCTTGTGTAGAGAAAAAATACTTTGTCCGACATTTATTTCGTAACGAATGCTTCCTACCCATAATATTTGGGACCCACATTTATTCATATCAGTTTCAAATGTCAATGAATAATGGAAGGGCGTTGTTGAGTCTTGAATTAGTTGTGCAAACAAAGCTATGTCGAGGTGGTTGTGTGTGAGAGATTTTTGTGCACAAATGGATTTTCTCTACAGTTCCGTACATATGCATTTGTATTAGGTTGAAAGTATGTGAAAATCTTGTTTCCAGATTTGATGTTTTGGTGCTTATGTGGTTTTCTGAATGCCTAAGCAGGTGTAGAGTTAGTGAATTAAATGCTGAGATGACTTGTATTTACCTATAGCCCTATTTCATATTAATAAGAGGAAAAACATCAGGAAGATGAAAAATCTGGATGGAAACTTGATCTTTGTAGCGTGTTTCAAACGCAAAATAGTGATAGGTAGTGATTTCTAGTGAAACGAGATTCCAAACATTTCAAATTGCTATTATAGTGAGGGAAATACGCTATTTGCAGCGATAAGGAAAACAACGAATCTTGTAGCATTTTTCCTTTGCAAATTGCATTTAAGAGCTCAGAGTATTATCCGAGCTTCTGTTGCCTTACATAAACTATTATCTTTGAAGATGAGCTTTCATCTTCAATAGTGTCCCAATGGCATTTTTGTTACATTGTGGATGATAGTAGTAGTGCAGAAATACATAAGTTGTACAATATTGCAAGCTTCTAAACCGATTCACCTTTGTTAATTTCCTGTTTACATTTGGTAGATTCTTAGCTTATTTTCTTGATTGTTGTTAGTTTTAACTTGTTTTGTGCGATAAATTTATGTTTCTTATGACACATATAATTTTGCTATTAAATCAGTATATTGTGCTTAGCTTTGGTTTTCTCTATAATACTGCAAGTTTTTAAACTAATTCACCTTTATCGGTTTCCTATTCGCATTTGGCAGTTTCTTAGTTGATTATCACGATTACAATTAGTTTGAAATTGTTTTGTAGGGTACATTTATATTTTTTACGACATGTATAAAGATGATATTATATCAATGGATTGTGATTAGCTTTGGTGTATTCAATTGCTAAATATTCAGCGTGTCGTGTGTAGTAGTTTTGAAGCCAGTAATAGCATATGCATTTACATTATGTTGAAAGTGTATGACATATTGTTAGTTTTTGTTCCTTGACTTGTGCAGTTTATTTGAAGTCATTTATTCTTTTTATTTATTTTTAATCATTCTGTTGTGTCTCGTATTAACATAAAACACTCAATTTGTCGTGTATGTTGATACACACAAGGTATGCACATTTCTCATTTTTTTCCACACATACATTTTATCACAAAGCAATACTTGTTGAAATGCATTAAAAGGAGACTTAAACTAATATTACATAATAGTAAAAAGTATTTAATCAAGAAAATATTCATTATTTCTAGTTTACAAATTTCTTTTTACAGATGTTCTTGTTATATTATGAATCAATGTTTATGTTTTCGGTAATTAAATTATTTTCAAGTCTGCAAAAAGTAAACAGTTTAAAATTAAATTTATTTTGTGACTTCTTGTCGAATTTTGTGAGAAATGAGTGTGTCAACTCATTCATAAATCAGATTTGGTTCGACTTTACAAAGTAGCGGGGAACCAAATGTTAAGTCAATTCGCCATAGAAGGTAAATTTACTATTGGTGGCTATTATTGATAATATTTTGAGTCTCTAAATTTGACTGAAAATAATTTGAATTAAATTCACCATTTGTGGCTATTATTGATAGTTTTTTGAGTCTCTAAATTTGACTGAAAATAACTTGAAGTTACAACTGTTAACTTTTAGTAATAAAATTATTTTTGTGTCACCAAAAATCAAAGTGTTTAAAATTAATTTTTTCTGTGTGGAATAACGTTTTAACTACATCATAACGACGTGTCAAATTTGTTGAGAAATAGTTATGTCATGTTATTTTTAAATCAAACTTGGTTCAATTTTATAAAGTAGTGGGGCCAGCTGTCAAGTCAATTCATCGTAGAAATTAGTTGAATACATATTGGAATAATATTTATTTGTGAATGCCCTTGTTTACATTACTATTTGTAGCTATTATTGATGGTGTTTTCTATGGAGGCCACAATTTCATCAAGACAGTGAAATTATAGACAGAATCTGGTGAAAATAATTTGAAAAAATACAATCTTGATAGTGTTTGAATCATCTTTTTACTGTGGAAATGGATTCAGCACCATCAAGAATCTACGAGGCACCAAAAATCCTGAACGTTAACAATTGTAAGTAGGATTTAAAAAAATGCCAAATTAAAAAAAAAATAAAAAAATTCAATGAATTTTGTTTGTATTAGCGAATTTGCTGATGGTGTTTTTGATGATATTGGATCTATTTCCAATATTAAAAAAACTAATTCAAACACTTGAGATGTAAATTTTTTATTAAAAAAACAAAAAGAAAAAATCGTATTGTGGTGATTTTTAGCCATGTGGGTGAATTTATCGATTCGGTATACAACATCTATTATTGTATATTATAATTTTTTATTTCTTATGACACATATAGCAATGATCTTGAAGTGGAAGCAAAGTGCAACGTAAATGCACAAGATGCTTTTGGAATTTCGATTTTTTTTCCTATTACTATTCGTATACGTTGTCTTTGATATCTTTAATTGTTATTTATTCAAAGTGTCATGTGTAACAATTTTCACACAAGTAATAATAACAATCGGTGTTTGTGAAGAAAATGGAGAATTGTAAAGTGAAACGAGATTTGAATGTGTTATTCATTGACAATTTTTTTTTTTTGCTGCAAATGAAAAATGTGTAGCAAGTGAGGGTTAGAGGCTATTTGCAGTGGTACGGTTAGCTCACCTACTAAGATCGATGATAGATTTGAATAGTTGATAGCTTACGAGAGATATGTGAATATGTCAACGGAAGCAAAAATAGGTAACAAGATTGGAGTATTGGATTAGCAAATGCTAGGTGTGTTTTGGAGGCCATTGATTTTAGAGAAATTATTTATCTTTGAACAACTAATTTTGATTTAAAAAATAGAGCAATTAATATAGGAGTGATAAAGGTTTCTCTAAATCTCAATGCATTTAGATTGTTATTGAAGTTACTAGAACTAAACAAGTGTTTAGAGTTGTCTGTTGCAGATAGTCTCGTGGAGCCAGAAGTGCGCGTAATTGAAATTGTGCGGGAATTCATTTTTGCAACTTCTGAGGTTACTTTTGATCTTTCTCTTGTAGATATTTCCTTTTTTAGGCAATCATTTAGGGATTTATGTTGGCTCTTTTCCCATGTAGTAGGGATAAAAAGTACCTCATATATTCCAAAGTGCACTTTCTATGTGTTTTATGACATATACAAAAATAATTGTATGTTTCATTGGGCTTATGTCATTTTGAATGAATTAGTTGTTCAATTACATGGATTACTGAAGAAAAATTGATTCTTTACGATGGAATATCTGAAAACACTTCTCATGTGAAGGCATTTGTTTGACAGTTTACCATGTAATTCTATATTCAAGTTTCGCGAGGAATTAATATAGTTATGGTATCATATATTGTGGAAGCACAAAACCTCTTTAAAGTTTTGTTTAATTTAGGATGTGTTTGTGAAAAATGTGTATTGCATGGTAACTAGATAGGAGCCTTCTTGAATATCTGCAGAGACTAAAAATTTCCTATTTGGCAAAGGGAAATATGAGGAAAGAAAAAGCAATACGGTTATATGAATTTATAGTTTTGAAGATAGGTCATTTCTTTTGCCGAAGTTTGTCCAAGATAACTATTTTCTTCTTGAAGACTTTAGGAAATATCATCGTTGGATATCTATATTTCAACAGAAAAAGAAAAGACAATATATTTCTTTTTCATTTACTATTGGAAAAGTGACTCTGAAGAATACGTATCACGCTATCATTTTTGCAAAGTATTTGGATGCTTTCAAATTAAATGAATATGGAGCTATTAAAGTCTTTAATAGAGGAAAATTTTTCAAGGAACAACTTGAGCCTATGAGGTATGGGAAATTGTTTATGAAAGGTAGAGAGAAGAGCAAGGAAAGTCCCAGTGTACCAACAAAAGATCAAAAAATGCTAGTAGATGATGAACATATTGCTGAAAAAGAGATCATCAGGATAAGATAAATATTTAAGCAAAGAGGCGCAAACCCTATGGCGAAATCTCAAAATTGCACACATAGCAATAGTGCAACTTCATATTCTAGCAAAAGACGGAAAATAGCTACTAGAAGTGAAAAACTTGTTTTCAATAGGCTATTAGGTACTCAGGATGATGAAGAGCCTCCTTGTAGGGTAACTCCAGACAGAGCACAAATGATTGAATCATTTTTATCAAAGAGTGTGTCTAAAATGGAAAACATTGATGAAGTGGTGGACATGGAAGTTGATACGATTGTACAACCTGATTGGGTTAGTACTTGTTTGCAACAAAATTAGAGAATAAGTGAGGAAATTTTTTGAAGAGGACATTAATTTCAATTACCATTTTGTCACATTGCAAGATGAAAATTATGATAGGGGAGGTAATATATTGAAGATTGAAAAGATATAGTTTTCCAACGAAAAGGTTGTTGATTAGGCATAATTAAATGTTGATCTATCTTCGGTTGGAATACCAGGGCTGATGAAATTGCATCAAGTTAGTGATGAAGTGCTTGTGAATTATTTTGGTCGATGACAAACATAAAATATGAAGCTAAAGGTAAAAATAAAACATCTTGAAGATACCCTGAGGCTAAGTCCCTTGCTAAAGACTCCATGGGCGATGCGCAAACCACCATTGGAAATTTCTAGTCTTAGCAAAATTAATATATTTGACAGACTTGGAAATCTTCTAAGTGAAATGAAATCATATATCATTAGTAATATATTTGAAAGATTATGGATTATTAAATCAACATGGAAAGTTGTTTTTGATCTACAACATTTAAAGAAGAGAACTAGGTCTTCTGTAAAATTGGTCAAAAGTGACTTGGAGGGAGACACGGAATCCATAGGCAATGACCTATTAACTTTTAGTTGGAAGATTGATTCACTGTCTGAATTAGGAAAAGATAAAGAAGGGTTGTTTGATGTTGATCGAAGGAGCTAGATCAAGGATGCATGGTCTTGGAGAATCAGATCATTGGAAGACATTACTTCTGAGTGCGAAGATATAGAAAATCCAAGAGTAGATGTGTATTTCAAGGCGGTAGAGATTATTTAGGATTTAAATGATCTATGTATTACATATCAATCTATATTAATATGATGGATGATTTTGAGACACTGAAACAATCACAACAAATGTAGTTTAATGATATAATTGATTTTAGTGCTAATGAAATTAGAATATGGCTAATTACTTTTGTTAGTATCAACTAAGAGTACTTTGCCTCAATTTTGTAATTTCAAGAAGAAACAAAAGAAATTTGGGAGGAGATATTCAATAAATGTGTTAAGCATGAAATTATTGTTGCTCTGATGGAAAAATCAATTGAAGTTAAAGTGAAGGAATTTGTTTGAGGAAGCATGATTGCGTGAGATAGCTTTGGGATGAATAATATAAAACATTGCTTTCGCATATTGTAAGTGTTTTAGTACATTGAAACATTTGTTGTTGTCGTCAAAGAATTTTAATATTTAAGTATTATGTGTGGAGTAAGATGGAATAGTCTAGTTCATGAATGCAATTCCATGTTACCTATTGCAGATGACTTTTGGAGATTACAGTTGGAGAGATTGAAATTGCAATTCTCATTAGGACAAATGCATTTAGCTTTTTGATTGAAGTATTAACATTTTCATAAATTCTTTATGCAGCATAAGCTATTTTCTAGACCATGGCTCTGTAATCATAACTTATTCAAATTTTGATTACTATCTTTTCTATCCCTTAGTATGTTTACTAATTATCTAAACAATTTTGAGACAACTTTTGACATGGGATGTTGTATGGTCTGGGTTCTCTAATATTGTACAAAAAACAGTAATTGAACACTTGTTTTCCAGTATTTTCTTTTATATTTTATATATTAGCTAATTTTTTGCAATGAATAATAATAAAAATGGATTTATGTTTATTTTTTCTAATAATGAAACTTTTTACCAATTATACAAATAATTCTTAGATAATGTTTTACATGTGAACTTGTATCTATTGCATTTGTTGTGACGAAAATTTGAATCTGAATACAATTACACTTGTTGTAACTATGTTGATAACTATTGAAGGGTACACAAACATAAAGGATGACTATTATGTTCGAGTTGTCATTATTTATGAATGCATGTACAAAAGAGAGAATTGCACACATCAATGTTTCATGGTACGAAGTTTTGATTTTGTCATGATTAGGATGAGAGTTTTCATTATGTAGAGGAAGCTTCCTAGAGTAAAAGCTTTGCACAACAACATATGATTATAATAATATATATAATATAATAATAATACATAGAACTGTGGGATTTTTTTTGAAGCATTGTGAAAAATCTCCATATTTGGTTTTGCAATAGTCAACAGTAAACCAGTCTTTGTAAGTAATTTGGCAATAGACATATACAATTTGTTTACTTAAAGAAAATACACCTTTAAATAAGTCCTGTTGAATATAGAGACATTTTTCATTATGGAGAGGTTTTTCTTGTGTGAAACCCATATTAAAGCTTATATAGAAAATAATAAAAGTTATAGTAGTCAGTTGTAAATGAGTATTTGTAAAGCGTTATTGAGTACGAAAGTACTCTGTGCGGAAGTGGTTGTGCATGTGTGAATATTATTCGAAGAACATTTGCATATGCAAAATTAAGTATTTATAGAACTCATGCTATATATAGAAACCTATTTCACTCTGTGGAGCTTTATTGTGTCAAGCCCATAGTAAAGCTTACATTCTACGCACAAATATATTTCCGCGCAATGAAATCTTTTATTACATAATAAAAAACCTAAAAACTATAAAAGTAAATTAAATAAGAATATTTAATAATAAATTTTATCAAGTGCAAAAGGAATCAATAATAATATTGTGGCTGAAGTTTTACTGGTGATTGTAATCGATGCTAGAGACATACATTGCATATGGAAAAGACACGAAATTACAAAATCGTGTTATGTATAAGAAGAAGAAGAAGACAAAGAAACGCTTTCATTGTGTAGAGTGTGGTTTAATCCCTTTCTTATATGACATAATCGCATTAATGGTTCAATACCCTTTTTGCGAATGGAAAGATCGACACGTAATCAGGAACGTAAATGTTATTACCTCTAAACTGACAATATATTAGTGGATGTGATTGTTGAGAGCATGTAAGATAGCTATGATTATTAGAAATGATTCACATTTAATTTGTTTCGTAAATGGAGTAACTGGTTTCTCAATTTCGAGATTTATTTTTAAACTATTTCTGTTATTTCTCAGAAATTTCTTCTTTGTTGTTTCTTAATTTCTATTTAATCAGAAAGCTTTCTCAAACATATTTCACACACATAATATTAACAGGTAGTGGAAATGGAAAAAGGAAGAAAATTTAGCATTATCAACAATTACTCTCATACTGAAAAATCCTACAATTTAACAACTGTAATCCGATTTTCCAAAAAAATATGGTCGATTTTCTTAAAATCTTGTCAGAATCTCTACTATTTTCTAGCCAGAATTGTGGTGCATTTAGATTATGCGAATTATTTCTACTATTTCTCGTAAATGCACATTTTTCTATACTGAATTGATATATATATCAGAAGTGTCTTGTGGAAGGGATTTCATAGGAAGAGTAGTAACAAGTGGTGGTTGTTTAGGCTATCTATGAGTGATACCTAAATCACATTCAAAAAATTGTAGGTTAACAAAATATTTTAAAAGTATAGAGAAAAAATGGCTTTGAGGGGAAGGAACATGGTTATTTTCATTGGTACTATTAACTCACTTGCGCTCATCAATCAAAGCTTTTAGTGGTTGGTTCTGTATCACTTATATGTGAATCTATCTCTATGGGAGACGACTAGAGTCCATTCATACTTTTGATGAGTTTCCACATAACTCTAATTTCAAATTTAACAAAGAAATGATGCAATTCTATTATCCCATATTGTGGAAGCAAGAATTTATTTCAATTTTTTGTCTAATTCATGATATTTTTATAAAGCAAATTATTTGCATGATAACTAGACAAGAGCCCCATCAAACATCTGGTGAAGCACAAGTTTCCTTTGGGGGAAAGAGATACATGAAGAAAGAGGAAATAATACAGCTATTCGAGTTTATGGGTTTCGAGGAAAACCACTAATGCTTCCAAGAATTTTTATGGACATGTATTTTGTTGCCAAAGTTTGCACTTAATACTACGATTAGCAAGTTAAATTTAAACATAAAAAGGATAAAATGTTTATTTCTTTCCCATTTACTGTTGGGAAAGTAACCATGATGAATGGAAGCATTCGTGGAGAGTTTGTGAAGTCATTTCATTTTTAAAATAAAAAATAAGTTGAAGGCTAGAGAGATGTTGATTCAGAAGGCATATTTATCGTACATCTAGGTGCCATCAAATGTGCGAGCTTGTTGAAAAACGTTACAGGTGAAAGAAAAATAGTCACAGTGCTCCAAGCAATAATCAAGAAGGAGAAATATCTATTATAGAAATGGTTGAAGAAGAAAGTATTAGCACTGAAACAAAGTGTAAACAAAGAAGTAGAAAAACTGCACAATCTTCTGTTTACATATCCAAAAATACTTTGTCTTCATCTTCAAGTGAAAGAAAACAAAAATATATCGAAGCTACGTAGCTGATTCACAGTTATATATCAATTGTTGGAGATGATAATAAGCTATCAACGAGGAGATTGAAACCCTGCTACCTGATTGGGTCAGCAGTGCTTTGAATGAAAATCAGAAAATAACAAAGCAAAGTGCCAAATAATTTTCTATTTTCGATGATCATTTTGATACTTTTCAATACGTAAACTATAACATGGACAGTAAAATATTGAAAATTGAAAAAGTAAGGATGCATGGTTAAAAAGTTATGATATAGTACAAACAAATCTTCATATGTCTAAAATTTCAGCCACAGATGTTTTAACGTTGAGTGAAGCTATCGAGAATGTTCTTGCAATTTCTATTAAGCAACAAAAAAGAAAAGAACTTGGTATTAAAAGTAAAACCAGAAATGCTAGAAAATGCTTTAAATCTCGGTCCTTTGTTAATGGCTCTATTCGTAATACAGACTCAGAATCTACAATTCCCATGGCTAGCACATCTCACGGACCTATTGGAGTTCGACAACTAGTTAATGCAGTCAGATCTCATATTATTAGTAATATATGCCAAAGGTTATTAATCATTAAACATGCATGGCTAACGGTTTATGTTTTGTTACGGTTAGCACAAGATATAAACTCATTTGTCAATTTGGTGAGAAGTAATATTAACGAAGACAAACATTTCATTAACATTGACTTTCTTTTAGTCAAAGGCTAGAATTTTTATCTAATCTAAACAAGAAAATTTGAAAATTGCCAAATTATAATCGAATGAGACAAAGCAAAGATGGATGATCTAGAATAATCAGTACACTATAAAACATTATTTCTAAATTTGAGAACATAGAGAATACGAGAAGTGATGTGTTTCTAAAGGCAAAGCAAAATGTTCGAGCTCTAGATGGCCCATGAATTATACAAAATTATAAATTGATTACAAAAGATACACTAACATTTGAACTCGATAAGAGAAAACAATCAATGGAAAAATAGTTTAATGATATAACTAATTTTTCTCTAGAATAAATTGCCAAATGACTAGTTGGATTTGTTAGCATTAATGATATGAAATCTCTGTTAGCTACTTAGTTACAAGAAGAGGTGATGGAGATTGAAAAGTAATTATTCAATCAACATGCAAGGCCGGAGATTACAATGGAACCAATTAAAAAACTCATTCAAGCTAAGTTGAAGACATTGGTTAAAGGGGTCGTTCATTCAAAAGGTAGTTTATACTGAAACAATTAGCAGATATGCTTTCACAAATTGTAACTGTCCTTAAATATTTACATATATTTTTTCTATTTACTAATATTCAATTATTCTAATTTGTTAATTTTACTAATGTCACGTAGTCTACTTTATTAATGCAGTTCCTTGAATTATTTTAGAGTTACCTCTTTGCATATTATGGTTCACACATTTACTTTTTTCGGATGCAAAATAAAGTAGTTAACCAAAAGATGCGAAAATAACATAGTGAATAAGCCAATGAACTAAGCCATTGAGAATTTTCATTACTGATACAAGTGCTTCCTATTGAGAATCAAAGTTCTTAATTCTTAGCATCTGATCTTCTATGCATTTGTATTACATTTATTTATTTCAATCATAGTTATCATGATTGAAATTTGAAACTCGATACTATTCTTGTTACTGTAATTGCATTACTTAATGTTACAAAATTATGCTTTGAGCACTTATATTATCACAATGATACATATATGTGTTGGCATTATGACACAAGTTTGGCACTATGGCACAGGTGTTGTCCTTGAGGGCAACTCACTCAAATGGTAGATCACAGTTCAGGCTATTAGAATGAAAGAAATGAGGTATACGCAGGTTCATCCTGAAAAAATCGTGTATACATGCGGGTGTACCAATCAAAAGCTGCATATATGTATGCATGCACTTTCATTCAAAGAAAAACGTGTAGATGTGGGAAAACTTATGATTGGTCCATGGTATTTAGTCTGACATATTTGAACCTAGGGTTTTGGTCCTTGGTATTGCATTCCAAGTGTTGATCCCAGGTATTGGGTTCCTAGTATTGGATCTCTATGGTTTCGAACCATGGTTTGAGTAAGGCCTAAGACTATAAAAAGGGAAGGAGATCATTTGGCAATAAGATGGACTTATGCATTGAATATCTTAAGAGGAGCAAGATCTGGAAAATTGGTGATGGGTTGGTGAGATATAGCTGGACCTGAATCAAGGAGGAACCTAAGCATTACAAGATGGTTAAGTTCTATTGATGGGTCAAGATCTCAAGGCTTGAATAGTAGTATCATTGTGTGATTTTGATCTATTATATTTGGCGCATGATTAGATCTATAAATCTGATAATTTGGGTATAATGAATGTCTGATTAAGTAAAAGGATAATAGATCTTTTATAGATCTGTACACAGGTTCTGCACAACAGAGGCACGTATACACACAGGTTAAGCAAGTGAAGACTGCGTATACGCTGGTTGGATTTGACATAGCTGCATATGTACGCAGGTTTCTATTGATGAAGTAGCATACATCTCTTGAAATATATTTTAGCTTCTTTTGATTATTGCTACAGTGTTCTGGGTTCAAAATTGAAGTTTGGTTATTGGTAATTTTTTTTGGTTACAACATTCTGAGATGTTATTGGTTGATTCAGTATTTGTAAAAAGGAGATTAGTTTTTGTAGATCTACTTGATGTTTAATTGATATTCATGGATCGAGTCTGAAAATTTATGAAACGTGGTCCCTGGAAGAGAAGAGAAGGTTGCAGCCTTCTGTAGGTCAACACCTACGTACTAGTACCTCAGCTAGTACAAGAGCTAAGGGGGTTGTAGCTCCCTTCCAGAAGAACGAGAGAAGGTGGTATCCTTCTGCAGGTTGAAGCTTTCCTACTGGTATAAGACTGCACCAGTACAGAATCATTGTAAAAAGAAGTTTGTAAATGAAAGAAGATAGAGACATATTGGAGCAAGTGGTTTTCACCCACATTGGGTTTCCACCTTATATCTTGTGTTCTTCTGTGTGACTGTCTGCTCTACTTTTCTGCTCCTGGTTACTATTATATGGTTCTGAGACACAAATTAATGATCAACATCTGAAGAATAAATTAAATTATAAGTCTGCAGGTTATACATGAGTTTCATTAGCCAGAGTTGTGTATACACGTTGTTTTTATTAACTGAAGTAGCGTATACAAATATTTGTATAAATTGAAAAAGAATTTGACTTAATAAGATTGATTCACCCTCCCCCTCTTAGTATTATTTTCAACAATTGGTATCAGAGCAGGTCCTTCAGGAGAGGCTTGATGGCTTGAAGGGGGATCTATCATCATGAGCAACTACGAAAAGGAGGCATCAATCAGGCCACCAATTTTTGATGTGAGCAACTTCGTCTATTGGAAGGTAAGAATCACTGCCTATCTTCAATATCTTGGTACAGAAGTTTGGGATATTGTGGAAACAAGATACACATTTCCTTCAACAACTCCTACAGATACGGTTGGTAAGAACAAGTATGAAACAAATGCAAAGGCTATCAATACTCTATTAGGGAGTCTATCTCAATCAGAATTCATCAAGGTTATGTAGCTCAAAAACCACAAAAGAAATATGGGACAAGATCATTCTGAGCTATGAAGGAGATGATCAGGTAAAACGGGCAAAGCTTCAAACTCTCAGAATTTAGTATGAAAATCTCATAATGCACAATGATGAAAGCCTGGCTAACTATTTCCTTCGTATAGATGAGATTGTTAATTTTATGGAAAACTTGGGTGAAGAAATAAAAGAATTTTTCTTGGTTGAAAAGGTTCTAAGATATTTGTCTCCTAAGTTTGATTCAAAACTTTCTGCCATAGAAGAAAATTATAATCTACAGAGCCTTACCATGTCAGAGCTACACAAAATCCTAACTGCTTACGAAATGAGAAATGGGGGATCATCAGATAGGAGAGAAGTTGCATTCCAAGCCTCAGGAAAAGGAGAGTACAATGAGTGATAACATATGTCTGTAGAAGAGGAAGAATCTAATTTTGTCAAGAACCTTCAACGGGGAACTGGAAGATTCAGAGGTAAGCTGCCTTTCAAATGTTTTGCTTGTGGGAGAGTCGGTCATTATGCTGCCCAGTGTCCTCATAAAGATAAACTTGATGAAGGTAAGGAACAAAATGTAAGTAATAAGAGCTATTATACACATGAAGATAGTGATGGATATTCAATTATTGATGAAGATGAACAACCTAATGATTATAGACTTTTGATGGCTTTTGAAGATGATGATTTCTTGGATGTTATAGATGAAGAATGTCTCTATGAAGAAATTTCTAAACTCAAAATTTGTTTAGAGGAAAAGAATATGATTATAGATAGTCTGAAATTCTAACTTGCTGAAAGGGAAAAACACAATGAAAAGTTAGAATGTGAAATTATGGGACTTAGAAAAGATATTGAGAAAACAAAAGCTCTTAATCTTAAGTTTTCTAAAGTATCTGAAACTTTAGATGAGATTATCAAGGTGCAGCATTCTCCTCTAATCAGGACAGGTCTTGGATATACTAAAGAAGCATCTCAAGCACAAAATCAAGCATAGAAGCCATCCACCTCCCAAAGTTATATTCATGCAGCAAGGAGAAGTGAACAGGTTGACAATCCACTGCAAAAGCATAATGCAGATCACCAGGAAAATTAGGGACAATTTACCTTCAGAATGAAAAAAGACTACCAGGTAAATCGGGGGAAATCTACTTCAAGGATGAACAGAAGTTACAACCAACCATAGGTAAATCGTTCTCAATTTGCCTCAAGAATGGATGTCAATAGAAACTAGAATCATTTGGTTGGTAGAGTTGATAATCGCAGGAGTTTCTTCAATGGCCAATGTTTCTCTTGTCATAACTTTTGTCACAAAGCAGCTCAATGTGTTTCCTACAAAACAATCATGACTAGAGAAGCTCAAAAACAAAGGAGTATGATTGGGTTCATGAAAAGGACCTATAATAACTTTTCTGTTCTTGAAAATGAAATAGAATGTTTGATTTGTAACAACTTCGGTCATGAATATTCTGAATGCAGGAGTAGGTTTCGACAAACAACTCAGAAGGAGCAAGCTTCATTAAGTCCCAAAATATGGAGAGAGAAAGAACCGCTACCAGAAAAATGTGGGATAGCCTTATATGTGGAAGGACAGGAAAATTAGTTGTACATCGACAGTGGATGCTCAAAACATATGACAGGTGATAAAGATAAACTTCAGCCATATAGTTCCTTAGGAAAGGAAAAGAAGGTCTCATTTGGAAATGACACCCCTGCACTCATAAAAGGTAAAGGTTCTGTTATTTTGAAAGAAAAGGTCAAGGCTAGAAATGTTACGTATTTTGATGGCTTAAAGCATAATTTATTAAGTGTCAGTCAAATGTGTGATCAAGGAAATGAAGTAATATTTTGATCAAATGGATGCATTGTTCGTGAGCTTGATACAAGAGAAACAATGATCAAAGTCATAAGAACTCCAAATAATCTATATATACTTAAGGGAGGACAAAAACAATGCTATCTAAGCAAGAATGATGAACACTGGCTATGGCACAGAAGATTAGGGCATCTAAGCTTCTCACAGATAAGGAAAGCATGCAAATATGAGGCGGTTCGTGATATACCTAACATCAAAATTCTAGGAAATACAATATGCAAATCATGTCAATTTGGTAAGCAAACCAGAACTAATTTCCCTAAGAAGGAAGGAGCAGCTAGCAGGCCACTTGAACTTGTGCATACTGATGTATGTGGTCCATCTAAGGAAGAGGTCACCTCGAGGAGAAGAATACTTTATATTGTTCATTGACGACTTTTTAAGGATGTGTTGGATAGGACTTATGAAGCATAAAGATGAAGCTTTTGAAAAGTTCAAATCATTCAAATCATTGGTGGAAAATGAATCAGAAGACTGAATCAAATGCCTTAGGTCTGATCAAGGAGGGGAATTTACCTCGGATGAATTTTTTGATTTTTTTGAAGAACATGGAATAAGAATGGAATTCTCTACTGCAATGACTCCTCAGCAAAATGGAGTAGTGGAAAGGATGAATAGAATGGTTCAACAAATGGCTCGTGCTATGCTTGATGAGTCTGGAACTCCCGCAACCTTCTGGGGTGAAGCTGTATTTGCTGCAGTTACTATTCTCAACAAAACAAATATCCGGGTAAACAACACTCAGACTCCTCATGAACTTTGGTATGGTAAGACTCCCACGGTAAAATACTTCAAAATTTTTGGAAGCAAATGCTACATCAAGAAGACTGATGAAAATCTTGCCAAGTTTGAACCTAGAGCAAATGAAGGTATTCTCCTTGGTTACTCTCCCCACAGCAAAGCATAGAAGTGTTACAATAAAAGACTTGGAAAAATTGTTGAAAGCATTGATGTAGTGGTTGATGAAGAAGGAAACACTCCAAGGCAGGTAAAATTTGAAGATTTCAAAGATGATGATCACTATCCATCTACAAAAAATCAGATTCATGATGAAGAAGAAACCCATGAACCACCAGAAGAACAGATAAGGATAGAGGAAAAGACTCCATCCAGGTACGTTCAGAAGAATAATCCAGAATCTCATGTTTCAGGGCAGAAAGAGGCAGGTGTACAGACAAGAAGAACCATTTCAGAAGCTTCAAGCTACCTAGCATTTCTATCCTCTACTGAACCATGAAATGTAAGAGAGGCATGCAAAGATGAATGTTGGGTCAAAGCCATGGAGGAAGAACTTGAGCAGATTGAAAAGAATGACACTTGGTTGTTGATTCCTAGACCAAAAGATAAGAATGTCATAGGAAAAAAATGGATATCCAAAAACAAGCTGAATGAAAATCGAGATGTTATTAGAAACAAGGCTAGGCTTGTTTGTAAAGGGTATGCTCAACAAGAAGGCATAGACTTTGAAGAAACTTTCGCACCAGTTGCTAGACTTGAGGCCATAAGAATGTTCCTTACTCTTTCTAGCTTTCAGAAGTTCAAAGTATTTCAAATGGACGTGAAATCTTCCTTTTTGAGTGGAGACATGAATGAAGAAGTGTATATTGATCAACCAGATGGGTGTATGATGACCCTGAACTCTGATCGCACTCGTCTTTGTTTCGGAAACAAGTAGCTGAGAGTATAGTCTACAATTAAATCGTGCTTCTTCTAAAATATCAAAATACCGAAAGAGCAATCTGGTGTCAAACTAAAAAAAAAAACACAGGAACGGAACTAAACTCGGTTTATGCATATAGGGCACAGCCTTACAGTTCTTTTAAAATCATACACAGTGACAAACCATCGTTTAATGAGAAAAACATGTGCACATACATACAATGATCATATACAATAATTCACAAACAACAATCCAGTTCCCCTTTTATTTGTCTACGCTAACACGCCTTTTTCTTACTATACATCCACGCCAGAAACCTTTAACGTGCCCTTCACACCATTTGCCACCGGGGAAAGTTTCTAACGCATAAGAGATCTGCGTATTTGTATTTTTACATAGGCTGAGCAATCCGCGCTCTTTTTTGCAGTGACATGTCACGTATCACTTGTAGCAATTGCATCGCTGATGCCATAAATTTTGAACTGCCTCCATTTAAAACAGAATCCAATCTAACTTCTGGTTTTATTGTGATCGGATGGAACATGCCATTACTTCCGCTCTGATGTTGATTACATCGAACTGTTACAGTTAACATGAGTTATCTTCCCCTTGATTGTTTCCGTTTGACACAACTCAAATCCAGACTTCCTCGCCGATTCAATTCAAGTCTGGATTCCCCATGGAAGAGTTGAAACAAAATTTGGTGCAGGAACCTGGATGTGCCTAAATTCTCGAGAGATTATAGGCAACGCCGTGCTTTGGAATGATATGACTAATCCTCGTAAGATTTTCGTAATCTATTCTCGGTACAACGTTGAGGGAAGAAGATCATGCAGCCATATCACTGGCCTTTCAACGACCAAACCATGAACGTGTTTTCATATAAAGTTAGCAATTTTCGCAAGAAGTTGCTGCAATCTACATCGAGTATAATTACGCATACAACGAGATGCGAGGATCTCGCATGGAAATGGCTCAACAGAGAAAAAATAGAAATCACTATTTTGAACCGCGAAGCTGAATGGAATCCAATTAGAAGGAAATGCTCACAACTTGCATTGTTGTTTGACTACATTCAAAATGACTATTGTCCAATAGAAATTCCAGATCACACGGAGAAAGAAAGACGCCCCTATTTGAAGAAGATCTCTTCTTCTCTTTATTACAACAGTCTCATTTTTAATCTACTAACTAATTGATACATAATTCTTCTAATTTTAAAAATTATAGCAAATAAAACTCCTACCTATTAGCTCTCACCCACACCTGTTATAACAAATCTTATAAATAAGATATACACACTCATTACAATAATTAACTAATTATCTGTAAAATCGACCTCCTTAGTAAACTGGGTTTTAACACACATCAATGAATTTCATCCCATCAAGCCACAACATGTGGACAATTTTCCACATTGCTGGCCAGTTCTGATGCTTCTGCATCAGACTCCCGGAGAAGAAAATATTGGTTCTTTAAAATTTCAGGATTTATGCCATATTTTTGCAATTCTATTGCTGTCAACCAACTGGAATCTTCCATTGGCTACTCTTTCCACTTGACAAGATACTAAAAATACGTCTGTCCTCGAGGTTTCTTGGATATCCTTTGATCTAAAATAGCTTAAACTTATTTCTTGTATGTTTTTGGTACTTGTTCTTCCCTATCCACAGTTTGAACTTCATCACCTGTAGCTTCAGTCTGCAACTCTGTTTCTGTCTCCTTGAATGGATACAAGTCTGCAATATTAAAAATGGGGGATATTCCCATCCCTTCTGGCAACTCGATTTCGTATGCATTGGCTGAAAATTTCATTTTAATTTTATAGGGTCCTATCTTTTTCAGTTTTAGCTTATTATACGTTTTTGTAGGAAATCTCTCTTTCCTCAAATATGCCATGACAAAATCTCCTATCTGAAACTCTTTTTTTCTCCTTCTCAAATCTGCTCTCTGCTTGTATCTCTTGCTGCTTTCCTATAGTTTACCTTTAACCTCTTCCTGTAGCTTTTGCATTTGTTCAACAAAATCTTCAGCACTTGCACTTCTGGTTTCTTGTTTCCCCAAGTCCCTTAGCTCATATACTCCTCTCGGGTGCATTCCAAAGACAATCTGAAATGGACTCATTCCAATGCTTCGGTTTGGTGTGCCATTGTAAGCAAATTCAGCTTGACCTAATGCCAAATCCCACTGTTTGGGATTCTGATGTACCAGACTTCTTAGGATATTTCCCAAGCTTCTGTTCACAACTTCAGTTTGTCCATCTGTCTGAGGATGGTAGGCTGAACTAAAATTGAGTTTAATTCCCAGTTTCTTCCAAAGCATTCTCCAGAAATGCCCTACAAATTTAGTCTCTCGATCTGATACAATACTTACAGGCAAACCATGCAGTCTTACAATCTCAGAAAAGAATAAATTGGCTATGTGTGTGGCATCATTAGTCTTCTTACAAGTAATAAAATGGGCCATTTTATAAAAGTTGTCTACAACAACATAAATGGAATCATTTCCTCTCTAAGTTTTTGGTAAACCCAGAACAAAATCCATACTCACTACATCCCATGGTTGATCTGGTATGGGTAATGGCTGATACAGACCTGTATTCTGACTCCTTCCTTTGGCATACTGACATACTTGCATTTCTCAACAAACTTTTTAATATCAGTTTGCATTTTAGGCCAATAATAAAAAGCATTCACCTGAGCGAAAGTGTTTTCTTGTCCAAAATGGCCAGACAATCCTCCACTATGCTTCTCTTTAATGATGTTTTCTCTCATTGAACATTTAGGAACACATAATTTGTTGCTTTTAAATAACAGACCTCCTTAGATAAGGTAGTCCATCCATTGACTTCTGTTATGGTTCATCGGATTCTACACTGTTGTGTAGACATCTTTAAAATCCTCATCATCCTTGTACATTTCTATCATTTCATCAAAACCTACAAGACCCACTTTAAATTCTTGCAAAAGAAAACTTACCCTGCTTAATGCATCCGCCACTTTATTAGACTTACCACTTTTATGCTTTATTACAAAAGTGAAACTTTGCAGAAATTCCACCCACTTGGCGTGCTTCTGATTTAGCTTTGGTTGATTATTAATAAACTACAAAGCATGGTTGTCTGAATATAAGATGAACTCCTTCGGCAACAAGTAATGCCTCCACTTTTTCAGTGCCTGCACAATAGCGTAAAATTCTTTGTCATAGGAAGATTATTTTTTCTTTACATCATTTAATTTCTCCCTGAAATATGCTATCGGCCTTTGCTCTTGGCTTAACACCGCACCAACTACTTCTCCACTTGCATCGGTTTCAACTTGAAAGACTTTCACGAAATTTGGTAATGCTAGAATAGGATTTTCTGTTATCTTCTTTTTCAGCAAATTAAAATTCCTATCAGCTGCTTCTGTCCATCGAAATCGCTGATTGGCCTCCTGGATTGTCTCAAGGATTGATGCATAAACTTGACTAAATCCCTTTATAAATTTTCGATACAAACTAGCAAGTCCATGGAAACTTCTTACCTCGAATACACTCCTAGGAGTAGGCCAGTTTCTGATTGCTTGTACCTTCTTCGGATCCATTTTCAAACCATCTCTGGAAATAAAAAATCCCAAATATACCAGCTCCTCTTTCATGAAACTACATTTCTTCAGATTGATTAGTAGTTTCTCTTTCTGTAGAGTTTTCAAAACCAACTTCAAGTGTTCCAAATGCTCCTCTTTACTTTTGCTGAAAACTAGAATATCATCAAGGTAAACAACAACAAATTTACCTGTATATTCTTTCAGAACCTCATTCATTAGTCTCATGAATGTGCTGGGCGCATTAGTCAGCCCAAAAGGCATCACTAACCACTCATACAGTCCACTGTTGGTTTTCAAAGTTGTTTTCCACTCATCGCCTTCCCAAATTCTAATCTGATGATACCCGCTTTTCAGATATATCTTAGTAAAGTAACTGGATCCACTTAAACAATCCATTAAATCATCCATCCTGGGAAAAGGAAATCTATACCTGACTGTTATCTTGTTGATAGCTCTAGAATCGGTGCACATGCGCCATTCTCCTCCCTTTTTTGGACTAAGCACCATTGGCACAGCACACGGACTTAGAATTTCTCAAATCAGCCCCTTGTCCATCAGCTCTTCAACCTGTCTTGCAACTTCTACATTTTCCTGAGGAGTATCTATATGCAACTTTATTAGGCAGACTTGCTCCTGGTATTAAGTCGATATGGTGACTTCTACTTCTAATCGGTGGTAATTCATTTGGCAATTCATCCACAATGATATCCATGTAACCATTTAACACAGATTGAATTTCTTCAGGCAAATCATTTAAATTTGTGGAGATTAAAATTACATTTGGCCTTCCCACGATAGCGAAATGCATCTCTTTGCTTTTATCCAGCTATTATAGAAATTCTTTGCCACTGATCAGCATAATATTATTTTTAGGCAGCTCTTTATCAGCATCATTCTTCACTGGCAACAACGTATTCTTAACTCCATCCTTTTCTATGGTGTATGTATTTCTTCTTCCATCATGAATTGCCTTTCGGTCAAATTCCCATGGTGTCCCCAATAACAGGTGACATACATCCATGGGCATTATGTCACATAAAATCACATCTCTGTATGTACCAATCTGCATTTCCACATTACACTGTTCTATCACGATGACTTGATGACCATTTTGAAGCCAAGATACTTTGTAAGGTGCAGGATGCACTTTCCTTATTAACCCAAGCTTTCCCACCATCTCTGCAGACACAATATTGTCAGTAATCCCGCTATCAATTATAACCTTACAACACTTACCCTTTGATTTGCATGTAGTCTTGAACAAATTCTTTCTTTTCACAGGTTCTCCAATCTCCTTTTCTGATCTCAGCAAAGTTCTTCTAAGCAGCAATGATTCACCTTCCTTCGGTGGTTATTCCTTCTCTACAAGTCGAGGTAGTTTCGGATTTGCCTCAGCCACATTTGCACCCCTCTTGCTTGCTGATTTTTTATGAGGACAGTCCTGTGACATATGTCCCCATTCTCCACAGGTATAACACCTAACATCTCTTCATCGCCCTCTTCCTCTAGGTGCTAATCTCCCTCTACTAGATTCACCCATCTGTGGTGATCTGCTGCTTGGACTTCCTGCTTCAAATTGATGCTGTGTTCCTCTGGATCTGGCTGATCCTCTACCTCTTGTTGGGATCTTTCCTCTGTTTCTTTGACTCTGTTTCCGCAATATTTTCTCCTCTGCTTTCAAACATGCTTGATAGGCATCCTCAACAGTTTTCAAACTTGTAGAATTGAGGCTTCTCTGATCCATCATATTTATAAGAAGAGCTTCGGCGTAAAATCACATGAAAGAGATCTTTGTCAACGCGTTTCGAACCAACTAGTGTGGTTCATCGTCAGGACAAGTTGAAGAATCATATCTGGCTTAGCATGTTAAATAGACTGTGCAGAGACTCCAACGGCTACATAACGGCTAATTAACGGCTATTTTGGACTCTAAGGCGAGGTCAACGTTATATTAATAAATTAAATATTATTTTTATTTTAATAATCTTATTAATAATATAATTACTCTAAAATAAGTAAACTTAGGTACAATTAGTACATGAGAGAATAACTAAAAATTCTGAATGTTAAAATTATAAAAATAAAATAAAATAAAATGATTTATTTAATAATATCTATTCTTAGTCAAATTAATAAAGGTAATCGGTTGCTAGGACAGAAGTAAATGAGTACTAATATTATTAGGATACAAATAAATATATAATATTAATGGTAAGTTTCAATACTTAAGCTGCCCATTTCTTAATTTATTTACTAATATGTATATAAATTAGTTTGTTAAGGTAAACGAAGTGTTAATAATCATGAAGGTTGTTTTAAAAATTAGGTTAATTTGCATCTAATTTATTAATCAAAATAGTATACCTGTCAAGAACATATATAGGATTGTTTATTACTTAATTTAATTAGTTTATATATATATATATATATAATTTTATTCAGTGAATATAATGTAAAATAGTTTAAAATATTAATGTAAAATAGTTTAAAGATAGGAGAGATATCTAGACCTATTTTACTTTATTATCGATAATTGAGGAGATGATTAGACTGCTTAAATAAATAAATAAATAATTAGTAATAATAATAAAGATAAAACTATAAAAATAAATGTAAGTAAAATAAATAAAATTAGAACTAAGAATAAATAGTAACTAACTACGTATTAATAATAACCTCGTGAATGCATTAAATAATTAAATAAAGTAAAAATCATACAACTACATCAAATCAAATAACTGAA